>JAHBCN010009731.1:0-33917 GCA_019359885.1 Listronotus oregonensis
TCAGGGGAAAAATTATTTACGCCCAAACTAACCAATAACGTTTTACCTTATTTTAACTTCGCAAGGGGGAATACCCCGGCTTTTATACGCCGTAAATGTGGTATATTTTTTCAAAAGTTCGAGTCCACATTTAAAAACATGCATGTGGTTAAATTGCCTTCGTTCCACAGTTCATTTTAAAATGTATTCCTTTCATATACGACACACCCCAAAATGCGTGCACAAATGTCCTGTTTCCCGAAAAGAGGGATTTTCCCCGCAAAAATAATCGTTCGTCGAAAAAATTTTTACGTCCACATAACCGAACTTTAACCGTTGCTGTGGTTTACTTCCAAGTGAATACGCGGCTTTGGTGTTTCTTTCCAAAGACCCTTTCCCCCTCTACTTTTTAAACCCCAACTATAGACATTTTAATCAGATACTTGAAATACTTTTAGTGTTTTTTTATAATTTATTTTTTTTTTGAAAGTTTAAACTTTTTTGGGATTTCTTCAACCTTTCAAACCCTCTAATCTAAAGAAAATACCCCTTTATAAGGGTAGTTTAATTTTTCCCTAATAGGTCCGGAAATCTTAGCAATAAAAATGTCCCCTTTTTTTTGTCCAGTCCTTTTTTTACAGAGTGTCAAACATACCTCCAAATGCCCGGGTGAAAAACCACAGAAGGGCTCAGGGGAAAGGGGTCGAAAAAAAAGAAATACTGGGGAAACCTCGGTAGAATTAGACATGGAAGAGCTAAGGGGGCCCCTCCAAAAGAACGAAGGAAGAACTATAAAAAATAGGAAAAAACTTTCATAACAGTAGGGGTTTCTAACAAGGGACGATGACCTGAGGACACCCACACAAGATAGGCTCATAAAGGGACCCGTTGGAATGTGCGAGGGGGAAGAAACACCTACCATATCCCCAATTTAACATTGAATCACAAAAAACAGGATTATTTGGGGAACCGGGAAAAGGGCCCACAGGAAATATCAACCCAAACCCGTCCCCGGGGGTTTTACAGACTTGTAGAAGGAAAAACTATGGATTGGAAAAGATAATGGGGGAAAGGACAAAAGCCCAAAAGGGCCGGTAGTAAATCAAGACGGCTCCCCGGGAAGAAAAAAGAAAAGAAGAAATGATACCTTCCCAGGGGAAGTCTAACCTCGTAATAATAAAAAGGCTCCTATTTTACTTTAACCTTCAAATATTTAAAGTTAAACCCTCGAATCTTTAGATAAAAAAAAAAGTTACAAATTAATTCTAAATAAAAATAAAAAACTAATAAAAAAAAGTTTAACCACCCAATAAAAAAAATTTAAAAAAAGCAAGACAGTCAAAAATTGATTTTTGGAAAAAAAATAAATCGCAATAAGATAAAAAAACATTACATCCTATTTCAAAATTAAATCGACTAAAGAAACTTGGGGACAGTTGCAAATGACGGTTTTTAGTTTGATAGAAATCTATATGGAATTCAGCATTATAGTTTTTTAGAGCCCTTTGGGGGATAAAATTATTTTCATTATATTTGAACAAAAATTTAATTTTTTATACGTATATCAATATATTATATCTGGGGAAGCATGTTTTTTTTAAAAAGGGCTTTAAACCCTTTTAAATTTTGTTATTTTAAATAGGCATACAGATGGTTTAACATTAACCATCTTTTTTTTTAACTAATGTAATATTATTTTTAGTATACCGGGTAACCATAAAACTTTGGCTAAAAATTAAAAATTGATGATCGTTGATTGAATATAAAGTACATTTGGGAGAAGAGACAATTTACTGATATCCCATCGGAATTTCAGTAAACTTTTTTTTTTTAAATAGAACCTGTATTTTTGTCGATATTTGGATTCTGCATAAAATTTTAATAACAAATTTTTTAAAAAAATTACAAATCCAAATAAATATTAATGGTTTTTCAAATATCTAAATTTTAAAATTCCCCTTTTTTTTAAACAAATTTTTAAATTTTTAAAAAACCACTACCTTTAAAAAAAATATCACTAATAATATTACTTATTTGTTGTACTCTTAAATAAATGTAAAAACTAAAAAATTTAAACTATCTTTAATATTTTTAAATTTTTGGAAGTGAAAAATTTTTAATTTTTTTAAATTTTAAAAAACGGTTAAAACTTAAAGATTAAAACTTTCACTCCAATCTTTTAAATATTTTATCCTCTACCAAAAAGGCAATATTCTCTGACGTCGAAAAAAAATTAAAAAAATTTAATTTTTTAAAAAAATTAAAAACCTTAAGTTATTTTTTAAACCCTGAATTAAACTTGGATCTTTAAAAAATTTCCCCAAAGAATAAAAATTAAATAAAGTTCCCTTTTTTAAAAATTTTTACACAGGTGTTCCATTAAACAAAATTTGGTAGGTAGGAAATTTAAAAAAAAAATTTTTCCCAAACCCATTTTCTTTTGGGGGGCCAAAAGCGCGGAAAAAATTCGGGACAAATTCAAATTTTTGTTTTCTTTTTAAAAAAGGGGCATAATTTAAAAACACTAAAAAAGTTTAACAAAGGGTTGCAAAAGAAATTTTCCCGGGCCCGGCAAATGTCCCGAAATTTCGGCCAAAACCAATCCTTTTTCGCGATTGTTGTTGGGAAAAGAGGCCACCTTAACCCCGGGGGGTCCCCTTATTGTTTTATTACGTTAAGTTAAAAATTTAAAATCCCAAACTTTAATTTTTAAACAATGTTTAGTTAAAAAAATTTTAAATTTTAAATAAGAAAATTTAAATGATTTTGCCAATTCTTTTAAAATCAAATCCTTTTTAAACCAAATTAAAAATTTTAATTAAAACTGGGATTTATGCCAAAAAAGTTTTAACTTAGGTTCCTTTTTTTTCCCAAACAGTTTCCCTTTTGGGGCTAAAAATAATTAAATTTCAATTTGAAAATTTCCCAAAAATTTTTATTTGAATATAATTTAAAAATATAAAAGGAAAAAAAAAACCTAAATTTTTATCCAATTAAAAAATTTTAATTTAAAGCCCCGCCTTATAAAAACAAGTTTTAATTAAAATTGGGATAAAAAATTTTAAAAATTTGGAAATTTTTGGGAATTTATTGCGGTTTAACGGGGAGCAACAAATTTAAATGAAATTTTCCCCCTGGACCTTTTTTGTTATAAAACCCCACAGAAATTCGGAAAAATTTAAAAACCTTTTTTGCCAAAAATTGGGGGAACAAAAAAGAAAGGGGAGATTTCCCCCAACCGGTTCCTGAGAAATTTTTATAATTGAAAATAAACCCCCTTTAAAATTTTCCCCAAGAATTAAAAACCCTTTTTGGCCCCCTTTTCTGGCTTTTTTCCTGGGCAGGCCCAGGGGGGGGTTGTTTCCCAAATGGTAGTTAATTTTTTGGTTTTTAAGCAGTTTTAAATTTTAAATTTTTCCCAACGTGATAACCCCTAAAAGTAAACCTTAAAATTGAAAATTAAAAATTAATTTCCTTCCCTTTTAAAATTTTTCCTTTTCGCCCATTTCGTGGAAGTCATCCCGGTTTCTTTCGTTTTTAAAAATTTTTTTCCGCGACTGTTTGAAATTCCAGGGGGTTTTAAATTTTTAATTTTCCCATTGCGGTAGATCGTAGGTCGGGGCCCCCAAGACTTTAAACCAAATTGGGAAAATTAAGGGTTATTTTACAAAAGTCAAAAATGTTGTGCAAAAAACCAGTTTGGGGTTCGGGGAAAATGTTTTAAGGGTTGTTTTAGAAGCAAAAAAGTTTTAAAATTTTTTTAAAACCAAGCATTTTTGACACCCCCAAAGGAAAAAATATTAAATTTTTTTTTTTCAGGTATTCTAATATGAATAAAACAATAGCTTATTTTGGGGGTTAAATTCTACCCCTCATTAAAAATTTTTTGGGTTTTTTGTATTTTTAAAAGGGGGAAATTTTTTTAAAAAACCTTTTTTTTTTTTTTTTAAAATTTTAAATTTTTCCCCTAAATAAAAACCTTTTAAAATATTGTGAAAAAATTTGGGGGAATCAAGAAAAAACTAAAAAAAAGCGGTAAGCGGTAAACCAAAAAATTCGGTTATAAACGTTTCTCAAATTTTTGGTGTGCTTTTTCCCCAAAACCCCTTTTTTTTTCAAAGTCTTTCCCCCCTTTAAAAACTTCAAAACTAGTCCCCCGGGGCCCTTTTTTAAAAAATTTTGTTCACTATTTCTGTATAAATTTACGGGGGAACCTGGAAATTTTTTAAATTTGTTAATATTTTATACTTTAAAACAGTAACAAATTAGAAGATTTTTTTTCGCAAAAATCATATTTTTACTTCAAAGTGTTCCTAAAAAAAAAAAATTAAAAATTTAAAAAAAAAAATCCTTTTAGCTTTTTTTTGGGGAAAAAAGACTTTCCCCCAAAAAAAATTTTTTGGTTTTTTGACTTCAGATAATCCAGCACCTATTATGGGGGCCCCCAAAAATTTTTTTTTTTAAAAAGGGGCGCTTCAAATAATTACCCATTGCCTTTTTTTTAAATTTTTTTTAAAAAAAATTTTTTTTCTTAATTTTTTTCTTTTTTGGGTTATACTTTAATGAGGTTTTTTTTTTAATCGATTTTTTTTTTAACTTGCCCCCCCAAAAAATTTCGCAAGAATGTTTTCTTTTCGACAATTAACGTTAAAACCCCCCCCCTTTAAAAAAAATAAATTATTTTTTGGGGCGACAATACAACATAAATAGATATTAACTTTACGTAAAAATGATTTTTAAAAATTTTTAAAAAAAACAACCGGGGGGAAAATAAGCAAAAAACGTGGCATTTTAAACCCCAATAAATGCAAAAATGTCGGCTTGACTTTTCTGCCCCCACCAAAAAAATTAGCCAAAAATCCAAATGGTTGCTTGGCTAGATTGGGTGGGGAAAGGTTTTTCCTCCGGTAGTGGTACCTGTTTAAATTTCCCCCAAAAAAATTTTTCTTATCTCAATCCTAACGATCGTTTGATTTAAAAATTTTTTTCCACCTTTTAAAAGAACCTAAAAAAAACTTTCCAAAACCAAAAAAAATATTAGATAGTACTCTTTTTTTTTTTTAACATACTATTAAATTAAAAAAATGGGGGGCTTTACCAACTTATTAAAAGAGCCCGTAAGATAGGTACTATGGGGTTGATGATTTTTGTGTTTAAAAAAAAGTTCAAATTGCTTCCCAAAACCCCCGTTTTTTTTTACACAAAACTTTAAACCCCTTTAAAAAATTTTAAACTAAAAAATTTTTTTGGGGGGAAATTAGAATTAAATTAAAGAAAATCAAATAAAATAGAATATCTTACATAAGATTATTTTTTAAAAGTAAGGCCATTTAAATAGACTTTTTAAATTTTAAAAAATCCAAAAAAAAAAGGGTAGGGCTGGGGAAAAAAAATAAACCGTAACTTTAAAAAAAAATAAAAAAAATAGCTACCCCAAAAAAAAAAATGTCAATCGAAATGAAACAAAAAAAGGCAAAAATAAAGTTTTTTTTAAAAAATAAACTAAAATATTCATCAAAGAAGATAATTTTACCTTTTTGGGGCTTTATAAAAAAAAAAAAATTCCCTTTAAAGTTATAAAACTTTTCCCTTATAACAGTCTATTATTATTTTTTAAAAAAATTTAAAAAATTTTTACTGATTTTTTTTTTAATCTATATTTTTTTTAGAAGGTTTCGGGTTATGATCTATGATGCCTTTCTTAATTTTTTTCTTCTGCTCTGTTTTTTTTTAAATTCTTTAAAATTTTTTATAATATTTTGACATCATCCTATTTTTAATTTTTTTTTAATTAAAATATTATAGAATTTATGTATTATTGGGTTTTTTTTTTTAAAAAGGACAAAAAAATTTTTTTTAAAATTTCCCCTTTTTTTAAAACAAACAAAAATTGACAACTTTTTTATTTCTCCATTACAAGTCTATCTATCCCTATAGTTTTTAAAAAAACAAATTAGGGAGAGATAAAAAATTAAACAGTTAAAAAAAGTTTTATAGTGTTGTTTATTTTTGTTTGACCTTTAAAAATTTTTTATTTTTAAAAACCCCCCTTTTTAAATTCCCCAGAAAAAAAGAATATTTTAGAATTATTCCCAAAAACCCATTTATTTAAAAGGGGTGCAAATTTATAAAAATTAATTAAAAAAACTGTATACGGCAATTAAAATTTTTTTTTTCTGGCCCGGGGGTTTTTTTTCACAATTTTTTTTTTTTTTTTTTAATTTTTTCACTTATCCCCCCGGGGGGTTTTTTTTTAAATTTAAGTATTCAGGTTTTTTTTAGGGCGTTGATTAAGAATCTGAAGTCAAATTTTGTCGGACCTTTTACTTTTTAAGATAAAACCCCCCTTTACTTGGACCAAACCTAAAAAACCCACAAACTTTTCAAAAAGAAAGTGGTCACAGCCAAAAAAAAATATTTTAGGTAAAACATTTATTATTTATTAAAGATACATTTTTTTTTACGTTTTTAGGTCGTTATTTTAACAAAAACACCCCCAAAAAAAAAAAATATTGTTATTTTTAAAAAACCCCCCCAAACTATCTGGGTATTTTTAACCCCGTGTTACAACTTGGAAAACAATTAAAAACGCCTACTTTTAAATTTTAATTTTTTTAAAAAATTAAAAAGTTTACATTAACTGCGTTTCTTTTGTTTTTTTTTAAAAAAAAGAGGATGTTGTCAGTTTTTTTTAATTGCGCTTTTTTTAATAAAACTGTTTATACAGGGTGTGTCATGTGACGGTGGTCAATATCAATTTTTTTAAAATTTTAAAAAAAAACACCCTGTATATTATTTAATTTTTGTTTTTTTAAGCATTCTGGACATATTTTATATACAATGTCCTATACCTATTTTAAATTTTCTAAATATTAAGCGTTTTTAGGTTTATTGCATCTATTGCCTTTGCATCTTGCCATTTTTTTAAAAAGGGTTACTTTTTGTGCATATACCTACTGGGGGCAGCCCCGCTCGGCTGTGCGGACAAGCTGCGAGTGAGTAAGAAGAATGGCTGTATAACATTTCTCTCGCTCCGCGTGCTTTTTTGGCGGGGGGGTGTATCCCCGCCGAAAAATTTAAAAGAGAGAGAGGAAGAGGTTATACACCTATTCCCCTTCTCTCCCCCCCTTTTTTTTTCCCCAAAAGGCTGTCTCTAGTAGGTTTTTTGCCCCCAAAAGAAACCCCTTTAAAAATAAAACATCAAACTTTAAAAAAAAAACCCCAAAATTTTTTCCCGAAAAAATTTAAAAAAAAAGGTATAGGACTTGACAAAAATATCAAAAATTTTTCCTGAAGAACTTTTTTAAAGGGGGCGTTGCATTTAAATTAAGAAGTTAGTGTTGGCCATGCAAATGCCCACCCTGTATAAAAGTTTTTTATTTAAAAAAATTCGCAACTAAAAATACCCTCCCTGTCAGTGTTTTTCAACACCCCCCCGTTTTTTATTATTAATTTTTTTCCTTTTTGGGTAAATTTTACACTGTATACCTCATAACAAATCCAAATTCGGGAAAAAAGTCCCCTGCCTCACTACTTGTATTAATATCTTACTTCTAAAAACCCTTGCAATAATAACTGCAGAAGTCCTTATGCCCCCCTTTTCATAATGCATCTTTTAAAAAATATTGAAATAATGCTTTTACTTGAATTAAATGCATTTTATAATTTTTAATTTCTCTTTTAAAAAATTTTTTTTTAAAAATTTTTTTTTTTTTTTTAATGTTGGTAAAACAATTTAAATTTTATTGGGCCCCTTTTAAAATAACCCCCAAATTTTCTCCCCTTTAGATAATTTCGTTAATTTTTTCCCTTTAAAAAAAAAAAAAAATTTTTTTAGTGTGTTTTTAGTAAAACTATTAAGTAAATAATCAGGAAAATAAGTTAATTCTATAAAAAAAAAGGGGTTTTTTCATAAAATCATTTATTTTTGGGGAAAATTTTGCATTTTGGGGGGCAAGGATTTTATAACCTAAAAACTAAAGTTTTCGAAAAAATTTTTACTTTAGATTTATAATCAGCGTCTCAAAAAAACATGTTTACAAATTTTTTTTAAAAAAATTTACCGTGGGCTCAATGAGAAAAACAATTCCCCTTTAAAATTTTTTTAGGGAAAAAAAAAGCAAACTTTTAAGGAAATAACTTCCCCGTGCAAAAGTTCTTTTAAAAAAAAATTTCTACAGTAGAAACCCCTTACTGCTACTTTGAAAAAAATGTTGCAACTTCAAATGGTTTGCAAATTTCACAATGAGAAAAAAATAATCCTTTTTGCTGTCCCAATTTAAAAAAATTTAATATTTGACGTTTAGTTCTTTTAACAATAATATTTTAAAAGTTTGGGAAAAAGACAAATTCAAATTTTTACATTTCTCACAATAATTTTAAGGGGCGCTACCCCAATTAAAAAAAACTTGAGTAAAAACAAAAATATAACTTTATACTATTTAAATAGCAAAAATTTTTAAATATAAAGGGTCACGTTAATGGTTTTAACTTTAATTTTTTTGTTCAATCTATTTTTTCTGCGAGTGTAAATAAAAAAGATTTTAAAAAAATATCTGTTATTAAAATGTATGTATTTATTACTTTAAAAAAAGAAGTGAATGAGATTATCGTTTAAAAAATACGGTTTTCTATCAACTGAAAAAATATTTTAAAAAAATTAAGTTTAATTCTTTTCAATACCCCGTTTTAACCTGTTTAAAAAAAGTTACAAAAAAATTTTTTCCCCCCCCGTTTTTTTTTTTTTTAAAAAATTTCTTTTTTGTTTTTTTTTAAAAAAAAGACAACAAACCCCCCATCTTTGCTAATACAACCTAGTTTCTACGGTATCTCTGGTTTTTTATTTTTGTGGGGTTATAA
This sequence comes from Listronotus oregonensis, assembly GCA_019359885.1. Lineage (NCBI taxonomy): Eukaryota > Metazoa > Arthropoda > Insecta > Coleoptera > Curculionidae > Listronotus > Listronotus oregonensis. The sequence continues at coordinate 8,839 of JAHBCN010009731.1, forward strand.
AGGTACAAAAAAATTTTCAGCACCAAAAATTTTATTTAATTCTAGTTACGTTTTAAAAACTACGCAAAAAAAAGTTGCAAATACTCTGCTAAAAAAAAAAAAAAAAACACCTTATTCCTCTGAAATTTTTTAAAACTTAATTACATTCAGAAAACAAAAATTAAAAGACACACTTTTTTTTAAAATAAATTTTTTTAAAAAAAACTTAAAAATTAAAAAAAATTAAAAAAAAACAAAGGTTAAATAATAATTTATCCCCTTTTATTAATCACCCTTTTTAAAAATATTTATCTAACTTTTTAAACCCAATTTTGGGAAAACTTATTTTTTTTTTGGGAATTTTTGTATCTCTTATAGTTTTGAGTTTTTTAACGATTTTTTAAAAAAATTTAAAACGCTATATAAAAAAACTATAAAAGCTACGAAATTTTATCGATTGAATTTTTAAAGACCTTTAATTTAAGCTATCCGGGTGGTAGTCGCCAAACGGAACATGGAAAACCCCCAATGTTTTAAAGGGGGGCCTTTTGGCTCCCCTGTACTTTTAAAGAAACAATGTAAGATTTTTTTTAAAGAGATAAATCTGACAAGCCCTCGTGTTTAAAAAATTTTTAATAAACGAATTTGAATTTTCAATTGAATGAATTTAAAAAAAATTACCAAATTTTTGGTTTTGGTAAATGAATATTGTCCCTACATGAAAAAGTGTCAAAAAAACAGTGAATGGATTCAAAAAAAGAAATTATTTAATTCCAAAAAAAGTCCCCTTTGGGGGGGGGAAAAACAGTTTAAAGGTGTATCTAAATTTTTTCATTTATTTCCCCCAAACCCATTCCGTCCATTTCAACTATTAAACGTATTGTCAGTTCAAGAAAGGGGTACCGTAATAATTAATTGTAAATGTTTAATTAGGTTATCGAAAATAGAGCCAAAAAAAAAAGAACATAGATTTAAATTCTACTGAGTGGGAGGAAAACGAAATGGTTAGTACGGGGTTCTTGGGCAAGAGGTTTTAAACATCAAAAAAATTTCGCAGTTTGAATGAACACAAATATTTTTCTTATAAATTAAAACAAAAAGGCGGGGGAAAGGGGGGGGAAAAGGCGAAGAATGGCTTTTTTTTTTGAAATGATAAAAACAAATAACGATAGGAATTTTTAAAGAAATATTTGTTTTAATGAATGTACATTCACCCTCAACAAGGGGAAACAAATGTTCGGGGAAATTTCCTATTGGGCCAAGAAAAAAAAATTGCTTTGTTCATACTCAACACAATACCCCAAAATACATATGTATTCTTAAATTTAACCCTATCATTGGACCCTTTTTTTGGACTATAACCTGACATCAGAAACCTATTTGGACTTATTTTAACATCAAATTGGATTTAAAAAAGTTGTTTGAATAAATTTTTCCCCCAAAAGGATGGTTGCCCCGCCTAAATGCCCGTATGGGGTTAAATTTCCTGGAAAATTTTTTAAACGGGAATTTGGTCTACGGTACCAGATTTTTGAACAGCCGGGGGCCCCGATCTTTCAGAATGATTTTTTGGGGTCATTAAAAAAGGGTGTCATTTAAAAAATTTAAAACTTGAGAATCTAAACAAGCTACAAAACGCTATTTTGTTAAAATTTAAAAAAAAAATTTTTTTTAAATCAACTTAGAAACGTTAGAAATCAATTTTTTAATTTTGGATATTGTTTAGTTTTAATGGGGGGTTGTTTAAACTTTGATTAATTAATTTTTTTGAATTTCATTAAAAAAAAATTTTTCTTTATTTTTTTTTATTTTTCCACACCTAGTAAAATATTAAGAGTTTAGTTCTCTTTTTTTTCGAATCTTTTTGATTTTTGTTAAAAATTTAAATTTTTTATTGCGATTTTGGGCTCAATTTACTGAAAAACTTTAATGGTTGAAATAGCCAAAAAAAACGATGGGAAAATAAATTAATGATACTGCTTTGGTTTTAAATTTAAAATTTTAGTATAATAAAATTTTTTTTATGATCGATAGTAAAATTGATTTTTAAACAATTGTTACATAAAGAAAAAAGGGTTTTAAAAAAAAAAATATTAAGTTTTCTTTGGTTTTGGTTGTGAATAATTCAAGATTCATTAACTTTTTTGAATTTTTGGCCGGTTTTCAAGTGGTTTTTTAAAAAAATTTTCCCCTTTTTTTTTTTGACAATGTACGGAAAAACCAAAATTAACCCCCCCTTTAAAAATTTTAAAGGGGGTTTCCTATGTTCCGCCCCGGCGACCCCACCCGTATAACCATTTTGTCAAAAACACCGTTAATTTAGTTTAAAAAATTTTTGATATTTTTTTTAGCAGGATTTCTAACAGCAATTAATAATCAAATTTTACACTTCAAAGTCAATGATGATTATGCAAAAAAAAATGTTTTTTTTTTAAATTTTTTTTAAACCCATCCATGGGTCAAAATAGGCAATAACATTTTTTTAACCCTTAGAAATTCTTTTAAAAAGGGAAAAATATTTAATAACCGTGTTTTTCTTTAAAATTAACATTAAGCATTATCTGTCTATTTTTAAATTAAAACCTTAAAAATATGAATTTTTTAAAAAAAACGGTACTTTGCTCCAGTTTAGTTGCGCTTCCCCCTAGGTACTTGGTGCTTACTTTTTTTTTAACCCTTTTTTTTTTATTTAACCTCTATAACTTATAAAATTAATTTATTTTTGATTAAATCTATTGCATTTTGGGTTAAAATCATTTTTTAAATTTTTTTCTAACATAATGCATTAACATATTTGTGATTCGCAGTACTATTTAAGAAAATTTTAAATAACTTTTTTAGAACATCTACAAAAAATAACCCTAAAATTTAACAGAGTGTAAATTATTACCCCTAGAAATGAAATTGCTTTGGAAAATTTAAAATTTTACAGAATTTACCAGACCAACGCATTAAAATTTAAAAAATTATTCGACAGAACGTGGTTCTTTAATAAAAATAACCCAAATGTTTCCGGGTGGCATGAGACAAGGGTGTTTTTGCTTATTTGTTTAACCTTATTCCATAAAATATTTAAATTAGCGTTGCAAACCAGAGTTGAAGTAAAATAGGGGCGCCTATTCAATAACCTTTTTCGCTTCCTGACACCTCAATCCTTGTAGACGGACCTCCAACTTTTTTCCCTTGGTCAACATAAGGGCAAAAGGGATAAAATAAAGTCCTAAAACCCAAGTTTTGTTTTCAACCGGTGCTATGAAGGCTTCCTAAATAATGGTTAAAACTTAAGGGTCCCTTATTCAAATTTTTTCATTGTTTTCTTTAAGACCTTTCTTGCTCGCCAAATAAATCAAGTCAGCTCTCAATTTTCAGAAAAGAAAACCGTTCTCTCCCAATAGAAATTTAAAACCTATCGGAGAAGGTTTTAATTTTTAAAATTTGGCTTACTTTTTATTTAAAGCCTTTGAAAATATGGCTACATAGAGATGTTTAAATTTCCCATGGGTAGCCATAAAACCAAATGAATGCATCTTGCGGTTGAAAACCATAAACTTAGTTTTAGTGACATTTATATTTAGCCCCATTTCTTGTCCTTCATGTTGACCAAGTCGAAAAAGACGTTGGAGGTCCTGTAGATCGTCACATAGGATTGCGGTGTCATCGGGATAAAAGTGTGCGCCCCCTTTTTCTTCATACTCCGGGTGCCGTACTTTTATTTTACCCCGGAAATTAAAAAAGCAAGAAAAAAACCCCCTTTTTCCCCTGCCACGGGTTAAATTTTTATTCCAACCGCCTTCTTTGAATACGGGTTTATAATGCGTTGCGGTTAACTCATCTCCAACTTTCAAAAATTTTTTGGGGAAATGTTTAACTTATTTCTAGGGTCTTCGGGTTTTTGTAGCTATTTCTAAACCCCGTGCCCTCCTCTTCTTTTTCTTACAAGGTCGAATTCCTTTCAAAAGGGGGCCCTAGCATTTTACCTTTAATATCTTAAAACTATTAGGTTTAGATATATAATATTATTAATAAAAAGATTGAGATATAAGTTTATATAAATTTAAGGCTTAAAGGGAGTTTTTCATTTAAATTATTGAAGTTGTTTATTTCCAGAGGTCAATTTTTGTAAAACTTTTCCTTTGAGGGGGCTTATTTTATGGCATCAGTAAAACGTTTAAAAAATCATATTATTATTTTCTCTTTTTATTTGCTTTCAACAAAACGTTAAAAATGGCGGGGATTATGGCACTTTCGAACGCATTTTATTGAAAAATAGTCAGCAGGTTAGCTTTTAGCCAATATTTTCTTAGAATTTCATGTTAAATATACTTTTTTAAAAATACAGGATGTTTTTTTAAAAATGGGGAAGTTAAACCAGAAGCGTCCACAGTTGTTTAAATATTAGAAATCAGCATCCTATTCAGTCATACAACCTACAAAATTTTATGACACCTCTGGGGTTTAAAAAGGGCCCTCCTTAAGAAAAGATGGTAACTTTGAAATAACTTAAAAGTCTAATAAAGATTAAGGTTACCCTATTATAATCAAATAAAAATTAAATATGTACGAGTACATGGTAAAAAAAATTTTTTCTTACTGCATGGTTTAATAATTTTTACAGTAAGGCATCCAATCACTTTAAAATACTTACATAGCAAAAAATGTAATATTTATTTTTCTACCAATTAAAATATTTTGTGGCATAAATTTTCATATTACTCTTTAATTAACTTTAACAGAATTTGCCAATTACAATTAATTAACTGTTATTAACGTCCTCAAATTAAAGGTGATTGTAATTAAAATTTTTTTAATCCAACAGGTAAAGGCAAAATGAGAAGTTTTAAAAATTTGCAATAAAATTTAAGTAACTAGGTTTGTCTTAAATTAAATCTTTACATTATTTTTTTTAAAAAAATATGTTCTATTTTAAATATACGTAAACTTCAAACTATTATAGATTACTAACTAAAAAGACATACATTTTTAGTTTGAGTTAACTTTTACTTTTCCCCCCTTTAATATTATCTAATTTAATTAGAAGTACTAAAAAAAATTGTAGATGCTTTGTTTTTAAGTTAAACCTTAAAAACCTAATTTACAAATAAGCAAATGTGCAAAAAATACAAAAAGTGGATGTCCCCTTATTGTTTTTTAAAATAGCTGTAATTGTCTACTGGCAGTACCTTTTTCTTTTGTGATAACACTTTTCATTTACATGCCAGCCCCTAGACTAGATTTATGAATTAAATTTATGGTAAACAAAAAATATTGACTATTAAAAGCCTAATTTTCCACCCTGACACAAAAAGACATTACCATATAAAGCCCGGGAAAATACTTCTAACATTCTATCTTGCTTTTGTTTTTTATTTCTAACCTGGGCTAACGAGAATCTCTTCTGTATCAGAGGAATGGCTTGTCTTATAACACCTCGCCGGAATAGGTGTACTGTCCCTTATTTGCATGGTTTTGCTTCGTTGGATACTCTACTTTTTACTATACTAGTATAAAAAATGATGCTAATTTAAAAAATAAACATTTTAAAAAAAAGCTGTTTTTCTTGTGCCTAGGAACCTAAAAAATAACTGACAGTCCACAAGTTAAATTAATAAATGGTACCCTGTATTTTTATTTCATTGTGAAATAACTGATTTTTGGTAAGTTCATCATCTAATAGAATAAATATTGTGCAATTATTTGTTCCCCGAATTAAATACCCCTATACTTTTTTTTAAATTGTTTTATTAATAAAAATTAGCTATAAAGCAAAATTTCTAAACGTAAATATATAATCAAAAAGACAAAAATGAAAGTTGGGTGTTGAAAAGAATAATTATAAAATAAGTTTAATAAAAGCAGTTCATCCTGGGTTTTGTAATTTATTTGATATTCGGTATTTTTAAGCGTGCTACTGCTAATTTATTTAATTGATACACAGTTGGACCCCTAATCAAAACTATTTTTTTTTGTAGTTTGCCTTTGTATTAAAAAAAAAAAAAACAGGGAAAAACAACACCACTGTGTTGTATCTTTTTAAGTCAAAATTAAAATTTAAGGGCATTTAAATCCAACACGGTTCCAATTAAACCTAAAAACATTGGTACTCAGTTAAGCAAAACCGATTTTAGCTACTATGGTTTTCCAGAATGCAGTAAGGACATAAAAAAAAAACAACATTTTTTGTTACACTAAGATAGCATATTAAACTCATGTTCATTTTAAAGAATTCGGAAAATCTTAAGCAAATGGGAATAAACATAGGTGTTATTTTTAAAGAAAAATATAAACATCATTTATTTGAATCAATGGGTTTATTCTAATTTAAGTTTATTAATTAAACAATACCAATGGCGCATTGAAGCTAGGTAAAGGGTAAAATTTTATTAAATTATTTTTTACTTAAATATTGTATTTGTATTAATATTTGTATTAAAACAAAACAAGAATTAACAGACTTTGGTGTAAAGCCGTTTAACAGCAATATTCGAAAAGAGCAATAGCATTACTTTTTTTTTTTCTTGCGATAGTTACATTATTTATTCAGTTAATAATTTATCCATTACGTATGTATCCCCAACAACAATTTGTCTTTTATCTTTATGAAGTCCACGATAAGGCTTATATGGAGCAGAAATTTCTAGGTCCCGTGTGGTCGGATTTTTAGATGTTTAACCCATTTTATCCCCCGTTCCGCCCACGCTGTCAAATTACCGAAACATGCAGATATTTTATTTACAGCACTTTATAGACAACGCGATAGTGTTATTACCATATACGGTATAGAAGTTTCATCCATCCCTTAGCTTCTGTACCGCCGCAAAAAGGTTTAAAACAGTTACAAATGCTGCACTCCACGGGGACACGCAAGGGGTTTAACAGGATGAGGCATACCCGTTAACATATTATGTCTCTTCGGCCCTTAGAATCAAAACCCGGGTTGTGTGCTGGCAGGGTACTATTTAAATATGTCATGAAGATCTTCACAATATCCACAAAAACAATAAACAAACAATAATCCACTTAAAAGGTTACGGAGAAATATAAATATGACTTTGCAACGTATTACCATTTCTGATTATATTACCCAAATATGAATTTTAACCAATATTTTTTTCTTTTCTCTTTTTAAAGAGTGGAAACCCTATCGAAGTTTTTGCACACCTACGCTTTTGGAGTCCTGATTCAAAAACATTGTTATTTACTTCGTCTGATGATCTAGTCCAGCCATTAGAGTTTTTTTTCTAACCGCCACCCAAAAATTTAAAGAAATTTGGCATACTAAAAATTTTAAAGCAAAATATCGAAAATCAAGGAATCTTGCTGAGAAGTTTCGGAAAGAGGGTGAAACTACCCCTGAACTTTTAAACTTATTTTTATTTCATGAAGGGATGCTTTTCTTAAAAATAACACTGCACCCGAAGAATTTTATGCTAGAAATACTATTTACACATCTAAGATATTTTGTTCCAAGTTTGAGATATTTTCGTACTGAAATTAAATTTTCGGTATAACGTGGAAAAGTCTCGTAAAGAGTAATATACCAAACAAAAGAACAAGTCGGGAAAATTCATTTCTTGCACAGTTATACTAGCAAATTCGTTTACATAAATAAATGATATTATTGCAACAGTAAGACATGGTCAATAAACCTTTTAACCTTTATTTCAATCTTCTATGCTTGTAGCTTAAGAATTATAGCAACTTGAGAATCAGATATATTTTTTAAGTCATGTGTTTATTATTCCTACCTTTTTGGCTGTAGAAGATTTACTTCTTTTTTTATCATGTTTTAATAATTTCACCCTTTAAAATTTTTTAACCGTCTCATCCTGTTAATTAACAAATCAGTTTTCCGATCTTTGTCGCATTATAAGCAACATGTTGGGAATACCATTATAAAGGTTAGGGTTAGATCTTTAAAAATATGTCTACATTTTTCAATATACTTAAAAAATTCAAATAATTTGAGGTAGAGCAAGAATTTATAAGAAATCACTGGAAAAATGAGGGATATCGGCCAGGGATAGAAAGTTTTCTCCTATATTTTTCAAAAGAGCAAGGCCCAGCTTCAAAATGCATGTTTAATTTCCCGAATTTTCCTAAACGCCTATTTCAACTTGGAATATCGGGTAAATCTTTGGGAAAAGTTCGTATCTCCTGTGGACGCAGGCGGCCATTTGGATTTCCCCCAGAGCAGGCAAAACAACGTCGTTTTTTTGGGAGGCATCTCGGTGTGTTTACAAGTTTGATTTGCTCACCGGGTTGAAAAATTTTCTTTTGGAAGTTTTTTTTTATATACTTGTCAATGAAAGACAGAAATTAGAAGAAATTGGAACAATTTAAATATACACAGGGCAGGGAAAACAACGTGTTATCTTGACAGTTTGCTTGCCGTTTCTGTTTACAGGGTAGGTTTTAAGTGCAAAATTAGTTCTTGCAGTCGTTACCAGCCAATTTGTTTTAAATTTTGATATCGGCTAGCTTTAAGCCCCAAACGCACGATTTTGCTAATAAAATTTGTAACAAACCATTAACTTCTGGCCGTATGAACTCGAAAACAAGATTAGCTACCAAAAATAAAAAGTACGAATTCAACTCGGATTTCAAAAATCTCCCCCCTCCGCCCCTCCCTAGCTACGAGCCTGGTCACAATTTGGGGATTCATCATAAGTCCAAAAACGAAGAAAAAAAGGCAAAACCTGGATTTGCATAAAGTTTGATTAACAAAACCTCTTTATTTTACCTTTTTTCCTAAAATCTATTAAAACTATGCATTAAAGCTTGTTAAGTAAAATTTAACTCAAATAATTTTTAAAAAAGTATTATTTTCTTTTGAAACAATATTTAGAATGTTTCAGCCCAAAAATTAACCCTTATTATAATTTAAAAAAATGTTCACCCAAAAAAATTGTATTATAAAAAAATGTATTATCACAGTGTTTGGCATTAAAATTTGAGATTGAGCTTAACTTACCCTCTTCTATAAAATCTTTATTATACCTTTAGCATTTTATTTTTTGGGGTGAAAGATACCCCTTTATTGCAAAAACTTTTAAAACTTTTTATATTTAAGCTAAAGTACATAAAATTAGGGCATATAAATTAAAAAATTAGTATTTAATTTTTTGGAACATTATTTATTATATTTTAACCCTTATCATGATTTAATAAAAAAAAATTGTTTACCCCAGAAAATTAATATACAGTCATAGAGTTGTAATTAAAAAATGTAACTGTAAAAGTATTACTAATTTACTTTTGTAATTCTTTAATCCTTAAACATCCACCCCCTTTCAATATTACAATCAAAAATAGTATAAAGCCGTGGATTTTTAAAAATGCATCAGTCCTTTTAGAATGCTCCAAAATTGGTTTATTAAGCATAACTCCTTCAGTTTTGTGATAAAAGTTCTTTAAAAAAACCCTTTTGTTGGTTTTTTAAAATATAAGGTGCTATATTTAAAACTGTTTAAAACCCTTACTTTTTTTAAAAAGGGGTGAGTTTAAAGGGGCTGGAAACAAGGAGTGCTCCATCTATATACACGCGTTTTAAAGTTTTAAAATCTGACTTAATTTCCGCATACATAAAATTAAAAAAAAGCAAAATCTGTAATTTCAAAATCTACAATTTAATAAACCCAAGTAATTTTTTTTTATCTCCCTTCTTCGAGTTTTTTCGAGAAAAAGGTAATTTTTTACTAAAATTCTGAAATTTGATTTTCACTTGCAGCTCCATTTTTTATTTAGTAATTTAAGTCGGTTTAAAATTTTAGAATATATTAATGATAAAAAGATAAAGAGAACTAAAAAGGGCTACGACTCATTTTAGTTAGGGTGGTATTTAGGGGTTTTTTCGAAGATTTTTGCACTCAAAAAATTTTGGATAACCTTATTTTTAATCATCCTCAATTTTTTTGATAATCTTTAAAAAAAAAAGTCTTTTCAAACTTTAAAAAGGTATTATCAGTTTTCCTCGAAAAATTCTAGATTTTTGGGATTTGCCTTTGAAACTCTGAAATTTTTTTGTTTGATGAATAACAGCTCATCTTTAACATTACACTACTTGGTCTGTTTTGGTTCCAAAGCAATTAAAAAAAAAACATTTTATTTATTCCCGAGATGGTTTGGCAACCACCCCAAGGTAAAGGCGCTTTTTGGCAAATTTTGTTTTGATCCTTGGGCCTACCTACTGTCAAAATTTTAAGTCATTCATTCTATGCGTTTGAAGACATTGTGAGACAAAATTGTGCGTTTCCTGGAACTACATGCTGTTTTCTTTAGACTGTAAAGTCCATTGCAAAGAATTAAACTCTTTCCGCTTTTTCTGCTTTTAAAGGATATTCCCTTTTTCCATGTTTCAGGGTGGTTTTAATTGTTTTCCGACAACCCGACAAAATTTTGGGATTTTGGTTTTTGGTCCAAAAATCTTTTGAAAATTTTATCAATTTTGGGCTTGGTTGAAATAAAAGGGGTTTTTGCCTTCTTTTTAAATGGAATAAATCTGCCTGTGATCCCGGGCTGTCGATCTGTGGAGGTTCTTAAATATAAACAAAAACATTTTTTAAAAATTATTTTGCACAAATTAATTTATTTATTTTTTTTTGTTTTGGGCCAAACTTTTTATTTTTTGAATAAAAAGCGGTTTAAAAAAATTTCTTATCTTAAAAAACTTTTTCTAAGCAGGCCAATTTTATTTAAAATTAACGTAAATCTGTGTGGCACAAAAATATTTTGCAATATCTTTTAATAAAAAGTGTTTTATGGTTTAATTATTATGAACTTCATTGTATAAGGAAAATTCAATACACAACTGTGGAAAAACCTATGAAATACATTTTCTTCCTGAAAATTCGTTACTTTCTTTGACATTGCATTACTGTGCACATCACAAGCATGAAAATCTAGTAACCTACTTTCATCTCTTTCTATTATATGGGCAGACCCAATTGGACATCCTTTCCCCGCCAAACGAAAGAAGAAAGCATATATAAAGTATCAGTAATTTCTCTTAAATACGTTGTTTGTTGTTAGTTGGTGTGATATATTGTTTTTTGGTGAATCTAAGAATAAAAAAAAACGTTGGTAATAATGGTGAGTATAAAATGTGTTCTATTATCTTAATGTTATCAACTGCAAAGGGGAATTAAAAAATAGAAAGTTTTAGTTATATTTAGGAAATTTGGTAAAAATTATAGATTTCCTATTACTAAAAATAATTTTCGGAGATAATAATCTAAACATTATTTATTTTTGGTCATTAAAAATCATATTTTTAGTAAATAAGTCTGTGGTTTAAGTTATAAAAATCCGTAACATAGTATTAATTAAACAAGTAAATAAAGTTTTTAATTTTCAAAACATAGCCCAAATATCTACATATCTTCTAAAAAACTACATAGAAAAAGTACAACCAGAGTTAACAAAAATATGTTTAGAAAACCATTTGGCCCCCTGAATAAAAACAAAAAAGCAGATACCCAAACACATTATTTTAAACTACTTTTTATATATACAGTGTTTATTTAAAATGTTTATAAAGGGAAAAAATAATTTTAAATAAAATATTTTCTAAAATCCAAACAAATTAAAGTGCAAAATGTAATTAAAACAAATAGGGATCACGTGACTTCTCGGACGGGTTTTAAAAAAAAACATGTTCTTTTATTAAGTTTTAAAAAATTGAAAATTTGAAACAAAAAAAAATTTTTTATAAAATACACAATAAAAAAATTTTAATAATTTTAACTTAAATATATATTATTTTTACAACATATATGTTTTCTTTATTTTTGTACCAGTTTAAAAAAATAGTTTCTAAGATAAATAGTAAATAATATACAAGAAAGTTTATTATATAACGTTATCAATAATTTAAAAAAAGCTTTATAAACTTCTAGGTCTAGGTTTAAAGATCTAAAATTTTTTGTATTTCTTTGGTCCCCCTAATATTTTATAACACATTTACAATTAATAATATTGTATTAATTGAATAATAAAGTTTGATTTTTTCTGACATTTTTATCTTAAAATTTATTTTTTGCTTTGTTAATTTAAATTACACCGGGCCACAAAATAAAAAAAAGGGGGGTGCTGGTTGTCAGACTAAGATTTTTTGGGTACTTGTTTCGCTGAACACAATTTAAAGTCAAAATTCGGGGTCAAACAGCATAAAATTGGAAAAAAAATCAAAAACTGATACGGGACATTTACCGACAGAAACATACCACTACGGAATATTTGGACTACGATTATATAAACTATAGAAGATACAAAAAAAATTTTTAAAACAAAAAATAGAGCTTTTTTCAATGTCTTTTAAAAAGTTATATATACATTTTTAAAAATAAATAATAAAGAAGATATAAACAAATGTGTAATTTTACAAAAAATTTTCAGTCCAAAATAGGAAAAAATATATTTTTGTATTATTGTAATATATTTTTTTTAAATATAAATCATTTATTTTTTTATTTAAATCCCCAATCACCCATATTTGGAAAAAATAAAAAAAAAAAATATTTTTCAAACTTTTTCCACTTGAAAAAATCCTGAATATGGTTTTTTGATTTTAACTCGAAATATATTGCATTTAAATAAAAAAACTTTATAACCTAAATAAAGGTCTTTAAAAATACATAAGTTTATATTCTATAAAGTTTTGTGTATTTTTACAGATTTTAAGATATTGACTGATTTTATGCCCGTTTGACCTTTTCTTCTGTTTAGAGGAAAAAAAAAAAATTTCCAGAAAATCTTAGTCCGACACCCAGCACACAAAACTTTTTTATTTTTTGGACTTGTTTTTTTTTTGGTTAAAAAAATTATTCAAAACTTATAAACGAATACTACTGTATTCTAATATTATTTACTTTTGACCTATTTTCTTTTTAAAAAAATCTAAAATCGGTTAAATATTAAACGTTTAACAGAAATATTAAAAAAAAAAGTTTCATTAAAACATAAAAAAAAATAACAATACTTCCCGTGTAATTAGCTTAAATATGTTAAAATTTATCGTAATACTAGGATTTCTTCAAAACTTAAATATTGACAATTTTAGGATACAAAAAAATATTTTCTTTTTAAATTTTCTAATTTTCTAAATTTTTAATTTACTATTAGATTGTAAATATTTTTATTTTTAATTTAAAAAAAGTATTAGTAAATAAAAAAAGGTTTTTCAATTACAATGACAATGAAAAAATTAGATTTAACAAATAAATAATGTTTTTAGTTAGGTACCCATTTAAAAATCATTATCACAATGTTAAAATTTTTTGTTTAAAAAATAGTTTTTTAAAAAAATTAATTATTATTGAATGTGATTTACAAAAATATAAAACAAATATTCCATATAAAGGGAAAATAATAGGTTTTAAAATATTACTACTATCTATTTAAAAGCTGGTAAATTTATGCAAAGTCAAGTTTTTGCTTAAAATTTTTTTTGAAAAATATATTAAAAAACAAAAAATCCTTCTTCAGAAAGTTTCGGAACATTAGCTAAATAAACAAAAAGTAAACAAAATTAATAAAGGTTTTTTTAGTTTAATCCCTATAACTTTTTAAGTATTTCTTATTTGAAAAATGCATTACGTTTGATGAAAATAGCAAAAAAAAAAAAAATGTAGTTTTCTTGAGCTATATTTTAGATACTTTAATTTTCTGAGGACACCCAAATTTAAGCCAAAATCATGTTATAGTAAAACATGTCGAATTTCGTTAAAATCGGTTTGATACGTTTGGCACACCAATTTTGTCAACCCAAATTTTTTTTTTAAGAAGAAGGCACAATTTTGTAAATACGGGGCCGGATATGGGACTTAAGGCCCCCCACAGACTACGGTGATTTTCATTAATTCGTATCGCCGCGATTCAGAACGGCGTGTAAAATATCGCATCGTCAGTAAAAATTTCTGCTGGTGCTTGATTTTGGAACGACGGTTCGACTCGTGGCGTTTCTACTGATAGTTTGTGGGTTTTTTTTCAAATTAACTTTTTTTTTTTGCATGAAAGCCAAAGGAACAGCGGCAAAAATTATTCTTGTAATTTTTATTTAAAATGCTTCCTCTTCATGACGTAACTGTAGGACGCTCAAAAAAGGTCCAACAAGCCGTTCGAACGCCGCGATACGAATGGATGAAAATAACCGTAGTCTGTGGGAGCCTTAAGACATTAAATTTTTTTACGGGTCCTCAGAGGTGTTTTTAAAGATAAATTATTTTTTTTATAAACAAATTGAGTATCCCCATGAATATTTAATAAAAAGTTTTACTGATCTTATAGTTTAAAAAGTACTCCGAAAAGGTTCTGCCAAGAAAAAAAGCGTTCAAAGTTGGCAGGCGTATACGACCACTTATTAACAATAGCAAATATCACTTTTTACATGGTTTTTTACAAAATGATTGTCTTATTTCTATTATATCTTGCTCATAAAATTTTTTTAAAGAAAAATACTTTTTATTTTAAAAAAATGTTTTGGTTAACAAGATTAAAATAAAAGAATTTATAACTTTAAACCATTATTGAAGGAGCTTATTTTTAAAAGAAACATTGGAACCCCTGAAATCTATGGGTATCTAAAACAAAATGTCCCGTATTCTAAACTTTACCCTAGTTTGCAAAGTTGTCTATTTTTTCAAAGAAATTGGAGTATGTAATTATTGATTGAGCAAATACTATGAAACCAGTTGTAATAAAATTTGGCAAATGTTAGCTACAGCTTCATTTCTTTGGCCCCAAACGTCCCTAGTGAAATCTACAGAATCCAAAAAACCACAAAACTTCTTTTTTCCCATATTTTATTTCTACATTTTTTTCCCCAATCAATACTTACAAAGTAATTGAAAGGGGATTGAGGGAAAAAAAGATTTTTTCAATTTGCACATTTTGTGACTTAATAAATCTTCTGTATCTCTTCAAAGGTATGTACAAATGGCAAACTAAGGCCAACAAACGAATTTGTTGACGTTGATTGATTGATTGATAAAGTAAAAAACACAAGTTGAGGTTTTGTCCGTCGACCTGCAGCCTACAGGGCTTGTTGTATCTCTTGTGTATTTGTTTCAGTTAAAAGGTTTGACACCTTAGACAGGTGTAAATAGCCCTTTTACTGTTCTTTCGGTCTCCAGCCTCCTGGTGGTTAGTGTCCACCATGGGGTTTTGATTTTTCTCCAGTATGTAAGTGCAGGGCACTCATATATGATGGGGAGGCTGTCTCTTCCTCTTTTTCACATAGTCTGCAAAAAGGGTTCTTCTCTATAGATGCCCATAGTGGCCCTATGTTTTCTTAGGGTGCAGTGTCCGGTTATTAATCCTGTCACTATTCTAATCTGATTCCTATTTTTGTTTTAGTAATTCATTTCAATGCTTTCGATGGTGAGTCCAACATTGATTTACTGTGATTTTGCCTTGGAATGTGGTTTCAGTATGACTGATGTTTGTGTTTGAATCCACCGAGTCATTAGCCACGAACCGAGGCTTTGGTATTCCCAAAAAAGGGGTTTAGGACCCCAAAAGTTTCGGAGCCTCGCCTGGCAGGGGCCTGCATTTTTATTGCCCTCTATTCCCCTGTGTCCTGGTAAGGGAAGTGTAAACTGTGTTGTGGTTAGCCAGGTTTAGGAGGATTGGGACAGTTCCAAACCAACCTTGAGTTGATTTTTTTGGGATGCAAACTTTTTTGGCCGCTTGACTATCAGAGAAGATATAATGTCCCTGCCCTTATATCTCCTCCCAAGTACTCTCACAGACAAAAAATTCAATGGCATATATTTCCGCCTGGAAAATAGGGCATATTTCCCCAGGGAAGCATAAGCATTAAAACCCGGGGCATACCATGTATTCCTGCGCCGGGTCCATTGTCAGTCTTTGGTCCATGGTATCCAAACCAAATTCCGAGACGCCAAAGGGGATCGCTCACTACCGCCCCAGGTAAGCTGGGTTTTGTATGGTCTGTGTGTTTTATCCGTTTTGGCATTTATCCTCTCATCTCAAATATTGGGTTTGTGATATGCTCGTTATTCTGGTGTGTCCTAGGGCGGCCCAGGCACCCTTGCCGTCCCATTTCAGCCTGTATGCCCCAATCCTCGCCTCCGCCAATAATTATACCAAGAGGGGAGGCTTAGTAGGGTTTCCATGGCTGCAGTTGGGTCTTCTAATATACGTTATACAGAGAATGTTTACTCGCTGGGTTTGGATTACTCCAGCTCTGCTTTTTTTGTTCTATTTTGGCCACCAGATAGTTGAACCGTAGGTTATCATGGGTCTTTACAGCAGTGTACAACCAGTGTACTATGCGTGGCTGAAGTCCCCAATTTTTTTCCCACAGCTTTTTTGGTAGCCATTAGAGCCATTTTGCCCTTATTAATCACATTCTGCATATGTGGTTCCGGGTTTAAACAGAATCCAGAGTTAATCCAAGTTCTTTACCTCCTAAACCCTTTAGCCGAGTGGGGACCGAAGAAGTGAGGAGATATTAAATCTCCAGCTTTCTTCGTCTAGTGAAGGGTATTAGCGCAGTTTTGGCAGGATTAACAGTAAGGTTTTCCTTGTTGCACCATCCCTCCACAATTCTCAGTCCCCCTTTGCATAGCTCCGAGGTTGTTTTGTTATGCTTCCCACGACAAGTATAGTGATGTCATCCGCATACCCCTGGGAAAAGCCATTATTATTCAGTTCCACCAGGGTTCGTCAACAACATATCCCACGAGTGGGGATGAACCCCCCCCCTGTGGGCATCCTTGACCACTGACACCTCCATTGTTTCGCTGAATAACGTTGCTGCGCTCGTCTGCCAAGTAACATGTTGTTTATCCACCTACAAATGGTGTCGTTAACATTATTCTGGCAAGAGCCGCGGCCATTGAGTTGAAGGGGTTCGATCAAAACTCCCAATTCAAGAAATCAGCAAGTGCGATTTCCTTGTTGTTCAGTGCGGGTTCTAACCCCGTTCACCAGTTGATGATGGCAGTTTCCCATGATTTTTCTGACTGATAGGCATGTTGGTTTTGTGGAGTGGACTCTCGCGAGAGTTTTCCCTTAATACCTGTCGATCGTTTTCCATTGTTTTATCATAAAAGACGACAATGTAATTGGTCTAAGTCCCTTTGCCTGGGAGCAGTCCTTCCCCGGCTTTGGAATGAAAAACCATTTTAGTCTGCTTCCATGCATTGGGCAAAATAGCTCGAAATGGCTTGCACGGAAGAGTTTGCAAACAGTGGAACTAGGGTTTGCTTTCCCTCCCGAGTAGTGTGGGATTATCCCATCAGGTCCAGGTGCTTTGTGGCCTTAAATGATTCAATTGCCCCTCGATTTTTTCGTAGGTTATTATTTCCTTTGCTACTTTCGTCCTTCTTGTGGGCCGAATATTGGAACATTGACGTCTGGGTAGGTCTCATTGTTGAGTTTCTCTTGATCCTGGTAGATGTGTTTGGAAAAATCCCCAATGTTTCCCCGCCAGTTTCAGGTGGTTCCATCTGGTTTTTTAGAGTGCCCGGGGTTGACCGGATCTTTAACGGGATTTTTGAGTCTGGCTGCCGTGCTGGTATTTTCAACCTCCTGGCAGTATTTCCTCCATGAATCCAGTTTAGCCTTACGGACCCGTTTATTGTATTAGGTGAGTGCAGATTGATTTCATCCCACTCCCGTTTTCTTCGCTCTGTTGAACAGTCTGGGGTTTTTTTTTCCCTTTGCTCAGTGTTCGTTATTCCACCAGGTAGACTTTCCTGGCGGTTTGCTTTATAGAGGACAGTTGTTCATAAAAGTTTGTAATAGCCTCCGGGAGTTCACAGGAAACAAGCTCTATGTCAGTGGGGTTCCTAATGCTGGTTTTGACGTTACTGCAGTTGATGGTCAAAGTTTTCTTTTTATTTCTCCCAGTCCGTGCTCCTCGGATCACGGTACTCCCCATTGGGCCCCTGAAATCAGAGATCGTCAGGAAATGTGCCTGTGATCAGACGGGACAGTTACCTGTGATCGTATGCGGAGATGCCCAAAATAACGTCATTCCTCTTTACGGGCTCTACACAAAAGTAGGTTCATTCCATTTAATACCTCTAAATTTTTGAAATAATAAAGTCTAAAAGGACTCACCTCTCCTGTTGATATCACTGCCCCCAAGCAGTGTGGTGTGCTTGGCATCCATCCCAATAATGAGCTGAAGGTAGGCGCCACAGATTGCTCCAACTGGCGGAGTTCCTCAATGGGGTGGATCGTTATCATATGGAAGGGTAGGTTGAAGCCGGGACAGCTTCAGTCCATACACCTTCCATGATGTATTCAGCCTTACCGCCGCCTGGTCCCTAGAATAGAATTCAGTCAGCTTTAAGGCATGTAATTCCTTCTTAATAAAATATGCAGGATCTGACATTTTCAGAGTTGGAGTCATATATTAACTTACCTCCAGCTTCGCCTAAGCCCCCAACTTTTCCTTTAAAAGCCAGGTTCTTGTAGGGGCTTGTCCGCGTCTCCACGAGATAGGAGCCTGGCCCAAAGGGCAGCCGTGGCTGCTCTGTTATGCTGCAGGTTTCTTAAGGCCCCCCGGTTCCTGCAGACTCCTGTTTGCGTGTTTTGGTCCTCTGAAGGTGATTGGGTTTAGGCCCAGAAAGGCTTGGTAGCCCGTTTGCCCAATTCCCTTTAGGGCGTGTTCGTCCATAGCAAGTACAAGGGTGATGCCCTGTTTCTCACTACGGCTGCTGATGAGCTCCAGTCACCTGTATTGAGATCCTTGTTTTGGATCCCCAGATTCTGGGTTTTACCCGGCTCCTTGTCATCAAGGAGTTCCGTGGGATAAATGTCCAACCTTGGCAGTTTTACAACGTTTTTTGAAAAACCTACTCTAAGGGCGCCCCCCCCACTTTAATTTTTGGAACTTTGTCCATTAGATCTCTGGCGTGATCTTTTTTCGCAGGTTACGGCCCCCCCCCGGGGTTTTCCCCCCGAAAAGCGGCCCCTCCCCCGGGGATTAAAATCTCCGGCATCCCCATCTGAATCTGTTTGGACTGTTCCGCTGTGGTTTTCCTTCCGGGAAAGCAAGAGACGCCATTTTGGCCTGTAGGTTTTGAAGGTTGCCCCAGTTTTGTACTGGGGGTTTTCCTGTCATGCTCAGCCCGGGCCCTTCTTGGTTTGTCTCGCCAGGGTAAAGTGTGCTGATTGCGGAGCATTCGTTTGCCTTGCCTTGGGCCCCGTTCCCCAGCTCGGCTTTTTTTCCGAAGGTTTCTCGCCCCCCGATTGGCTTTGGTTTTTTCCATTTGCCCTGGGCTTCCTGGGTTTAATAGGTTCCCCCTATTTTTGGCCCCTAAATTGCTTCCCCGGGCGGCCCAGACACCCGCTCGGGGTTTGGGGCTTCCCCTTTTCGGGGGTTTTTTTGAGCTGGGATTATTTCCTGCAGGTTCAAGCCAGGGGGTTCCTCAAAAAGGGGGGGGCTTGGCTTTATCCTTCCTCCACCTCCATCTGAGTTGGGTTTTTACTTTTTGAATCCATACGATTCCCAGAGTGGTGCGGAAGGAGGTCCACCCCGCGACCCGCTTACTGGGACAAGGCTACTTACTCCGGGGAAAACGCCAGGTATTCTGGGGGGGGTCGTTAAAAAACACCCTCCCTTGGGCCCCGGTGTCCTCACCACCTTGGGATTGGGTTTGAAGAAGGGGAAAAAGGTAGTGGGAAAAGGGGGGGGTCCAAATTTGGAAAAACCCAAGGGGTAGGGGCTGGAAGAGCAAGGGTTGGCCAAGGGGGGATGAAAAAATTAAACTTTTCCCAAACTAGTTTAAAAAAGGGAGAAGGAGTCAGGTATCAGGGGGTTTTTAGACTGGGGGTGGTCCGCCCCCGGGGGCCCTTTTGGGGAAAGGTTTTGAGAATTTTATCTTCTCCCCCCCCAAAATAATCGCCACTAGCCAGATTCCGTAGAGACCGGCCACCCCCCAACCCCCACCCGGGCGCGTTGGATCCCCCCCCCAATTGTTGACGGTAAATCAATGGGCCCCGAATTTGTTTGATTGGGCGGGTTTGGAAAAAAAAACTAAATTGGGGCACTTTAAAAAGGGGAAATTTGTTGGCTCTATATTCAAGTTTGGACGGGAAATTTGCTTGGTCACAACGTCGATGTCGATTGCAGTTTATCTACTTTTAAAACGATGTCATTTTTTTTTTTTACAACCAACTTCTGTTTTTTGCAGATAAACCCATCGAATTATTATAAATATATTAATTTTTAAATTTAAAAAACATTTAGAACTGGGACTAAATTTAAACTCAAATTTAAAAAAATTTTGCAAAAAAAAAATGGTCGGATTTTTTTTAATGTAAAAATGAATATAAAAAAAAAACCAAATTAAAAAAGGATGTAATTTATTTTAATGTTAATCATGTAGCTCAATATGATTTTCGGGGAAATTTAAAAAAATATTACAATGATGGTATAAAAACCCGAGATACATTTTTTAAAAAAAAATTTTCTTTTCTTTTTTTTTTAGTATTAAATTTTCTTTTTAAAAAGTTGATTTTTTGCCAGCTATTTATATTTTTTTTTTTATGTTTTCATCTCAAGAAGACTTTCGAAGCCTATTACTAGATATCCCAAATAACTGTTTTGTAGATGTTTAATCCATTTTCTCAGTTTGTGAACTGTCCAAGTACCGAAAATAAGGATATTACATTTCTTTGGGACCTATAAGGTAATTCGGAGTGCCCCCACCCGGGTGTTTATAAAAATAAAATACTCCCATTAAAATTTGGGGGAAAGTTATCCGAAGGGACCTACAGTTTAATATGGATTCTTTTTTAAAGAAACATTTATTGATTTTTTTAAAATCTCAAGTTTTTTTGTTGCTATTTATTATATTATTAATTTTACCAATGTGATTTTATAGCCTGTTTTCCCCCAAAAAAATTAGTAAATTAATTTTATTTTTTTTTGTCAAGCTTTTTTTTATTTTTTTTAAAAGACTGTCAGAATATGTCAGGGTTTTTTTTTTAAGGAGAATTAGATTTTTTTTAAACCATGGCACTTATTTTTCCCCCTTTTGGGGAATTTTTATCTTTCCATCTACATGTTAGAAACTTCCAAGTACCTAATTACTAATTTTTATTTTGTGGACCTTTTGACAACGCGTTATGTATCCTAAAAAAGGTTCAATATTCATCTGTTATCATATGGGTAAATTTTTATTCAAAACAATAGTTTTTTAAATAAACTATAAACTATAAAAAAACTGCAAACAGTTACTATTTCAAAAATTTTCCTTACCTGCTAATCTAATAAAAAATTTTTTTTTTAAGCAAAAAAAAAACTTTTTTTTAAAAAAAACTTTGCTCATTTCAATGCCTGTTTTAGCATTGACAATTAAACTTTTTTTAAATTTAAACCAAAATTTTAAAAAAAATTTTGTTTACTCTTTTACTCTTACTTTTGTTTAAATTAAGAAAAAGTCTTTAATTACCAAATTAGGTGCTTTAATTGAACGTTAAAATCACCTTTAACATGCAATTTCCCCGGCGAGCCGTGAAATATATATGGTTATACTTATCTTAACAGCTATTTTAAAAAAAATCAAGCCCAAGCGTTCAAAAAAAAGGAAACCCTTCAACTTTCTCCCCTCAATGCCGGAGTAAATATGGTAAATCACAATTCGTTTGTTTGGGGGTTCCTTTCTTCTAATGCAGTAATTAAAAAAAAATCATATTCTTGCTTTTTTCATTTAGAAAAATTTGGGGTTTAAATAATCAATAATTACACAGGTCCAAAAAAAAAAATGGGTGTGCAACTAAAAATTTTCTGGCGTATTTTTCCGCTGAACATAAAACTGTTTTTTAAAATTAAGGTCAAAAAACCCAAAAAACCGACACAATACATTTAGGAAAAAACCTCCACGAAATGTTTAATAAAATAAATAAACATAAGAGATACAAAAAATTTATGAAAAAAAAAAAAATTTTTAAATTTTTATAAAAAAAAAATTTTTGATAAGATAAATAATAAAGGACATATAAAAAAAAAGTAATTTTGACCAAAAATTTTGTCTAAAATAAAAAAAAAAAAATTTGGGGAATTTTTTTTTTTTTTTTTATCATTTTTTTTATTTATTTAAATTTTAAACTTTTAAAAAAGAAAAAAAAATTTTCCCCGAGGTATACCAAAAAAAAACCCAAAAACGGTTTTTTGAATACCCTAAAAATATTGATTTAGACAAAAAGGTTTTTTTTATATAAAAAATTAAAGGCCTGAAAAAAAAAATAGTTTATTATATAAAGTTTCGTGTATTTTTATAGTATTTAAGATATTAAAAAAAAAAATTTTAATTAAAACGCTTTTTTCGATTATTTTTTTGACCCCAATTTTGATTTTAAAAATTTTTGTTCAGCGGAAAAAAAACTAGTCCCCGACACCCAGCACAAACCATTTTTTTTTTGGGGTTTGTTTTTTTATAGTACAGTGTATTATTTTTAGATTAAAAAAAAAAATTTTTTTTTTTGATTACTGATTTTGGGAAAAAAACAAGCCTTTACCTGAAAATCGCATTTGGGAAGGGGGCCTTTAAGGAAAAATGGGCCCTTTTTCACCCAGCTGGGGTTTTAAAAAAGGGAAAAAGGGGTTTTTCCTTTTTTTTTACGTACTTAAAAAATTGTTTTATTAAATGGGGAACTTTTTTCCCTTCTTTTCAATTACTCAGCTGCATTATTTGAATAAAAATTAAAAAAAAAGGAAAAATTTTTTTTTTTTTGTTTTAAAAATTTTTTTAATTTTTTTAACAAAGTTTATTTATGAAAAAAAATTTGTGGTATGTTTTTAGTAGATTTTAGTTTTTTTTTTTTTTATTTTTTTTTGGGAAAGGGGTTTGGGGGTTTTTTATTTTTTTGATTTTTTTTGGAAAAAAATTTTTAAATTTTTTTTTTTTCAAAGGGGTGAAAGTCTTTTATAACTTTTAATTAAAAAAAATTTAAGATTAACTGGGAAATACGATTTTTTTTTTAAAAATTTTCTTTCCCGTTCATCTTAAATTTTTTCCCCCCAAAGGGATTTAAAATTTTTTTTCTTCAGAAACCAAAAAAAAAAAAAAATTTTTTTTTAAAAAAAAATTAAAAAACGAAAAAAAGGGACTTTAAATTTTTTGAACCCGTATCCCTTTTTTAAAAATTATAAAAAATTTATAAAATTTATCTCAAATACATCATATATATTTTTCATCAAAACGTGTTTCAATTGCTTTGAAAAAAAAAATTAAAAATTAAAGCCTAAAAAAAAGGGGGAAAATTTTCCCAAAAAAATTAAAAAAAAAAGTGTTTTATCTGCACTTCAAAGCCTTTTTTAAATTTTGGGGCAAGAAAGATTAGAAAATCTTCTTATGTGGCTAAGAAATATTTAAAAAAAACGGAACATTTTTTAAAATTTAAAAAACATTTTTCAAAAAAACCTACATAAATATTTTAAAAAAAAAAAAAAAAAAAGTTCTTTTTTTTTTTTAAAAAAACCCCGTGGGTGAGGTCTCAAAAAAATTAAAAAAGGTGATTACCCGTCCTTTTCCCCGGTTCTTTCAACTTATGGCCGCTTCGGTTTTTGTTATCCCAAAGGGGAAACACCATTGTTTCGTTAAAGAAAAACCTAAATTAAATTTTAATTATTAAAAAAAAAAGGTTTTTAAAAAACCTCTTTTTTTTTTAAATGTATTTGTGGATTTGCGTAAAAAATTTACTAATAACACAAAAAACCCCCTTTACATCTGGGGAAATGCTTTGCCCCAAATTTTTTTTAAAAAAAAAAAAAAATTTATTCTGAAAATAAAGATAATCATCAAAATATTTTGTTGATTATGCATATAAAAAAAAATCTATCTCCATTATAAATCGAACCAATACCTTCAGTACCAAAACTAACTAAGATGCTTATGAAGAAATATCCTTAAAACGATTAAAAAAAAATAAAAATTTGATAATAAAATTTCCCAAAAAAAGAAAAATGGGCGAAAAAAAAAAA
Source organism: Listronotus oregonensis (assembly GCA_019359885.1). NCBI lineage: Eukaryota > Metazoa > Arthropoda > Insecta > Coleoptera > Curculionidae > Listronotus > Listronotus oregonensis. The sequence continues at coordinate 32,780 of JAHBCN010009731.1, forward strand.
AAAAAATATACCCAAAGCAAAAAAAAGCTCTAAGGCTTTTTTTCTAAAAGGGAATTTAAAAAAAAAAAACAAATAGAAATGCATAAGATAAGAAAAATTGGTGCCTTCAAAAAAAGTATTTTTTTATTTTTTTTTTTTTGGGGTAATGGGGGGGTTAAAATTCATGTTTATTTTGTTTTTAAAAAAATTTTTTTACAGAAAAATAAAATGAATAAAAACGAATTCAAAGGGTTTTGGGTACTAATTAAAAAATTTTATTTTGCCTTATATTTTTTTTATTATTCCTACTTAAAACAAAATTTAAATATTATTAAAAATATATATGTAGACATAGACATTTCGTAAAAAAAATAAATGAATTAAAAAAACATGTCTTTTAAACCGAATAAAAAGTCACTGTAAAAAAAACCCTTTTGGGGGAAAAATGGGAAAGGATTTTTCTTAAAGCTTTTTTTTCACAGGGGGTTTTTGAAAGACACAAAATAACTAAAAAAACATTACAGTTTTTTTTGACCAATTTTTTAAAACCTGGATCTTTTGTCTAAAAAGGGTAATAGATAAATTTACTAGGTGTTTTACGTCAAAGGGACCACTTTCCCCAATTTATTAACAAAAGAACTAAACCCCTGAATTTTTTTTTTTTAAGATAAGGCAATCAAATCTATAAATTTGTTGTCTTTTAGTTTTTGATACCTTGCTTTGCTAACGAGATAAAAAATTAAAAGCATTTATTGGATGTCCATTTATCATACACAAACATTTTTTTAAAAATTTTTTTTTGTTAAATTTTGGTTTCAATAACACTAAAATCTTAGACTTTGTTAATCTGTACCTAACGTTTTGTTTGTATGAATCCCCAACCATTTTTTAAAGGGTAACTGAACAAAACTACCTTAAAACTACGACTTATATCTATTCGTTGTTTACCGAGCGTTTTCACGGTTTAAAATGGCCCCAGATATTAGGAATGGAGATCTAGGCTTTCTAAAATTCCCCTTGTTATAAATAAATGTAGTTTTTCTTCTTCCCGTGGGGGGTCTGAACCACTTTTGCTTCAGACTTTTTTTTTTTTGATCATACGTTCCACCCCTCAACAATTTACTTCGTTCTATGTTTCTAGAAATTTAAAAATTATAGT
>JAHBCN010009732.1:0-34024 GCA_019359885.1 Listronotus oregonensis
TTAGTTGTTCTACAGCTATAACTTTACCTCTATCCACAGTTTATCTAAGCATTTTCACTCTACATCCAACTGTAATACATTTCTATAATTTTAATTCTTTCGAACATACAATTTTTTTGGTTCCGTCCTCCACAAAACAAGAACATCCATTTTTAAAAAAATCGGGGTTTTCTGCTTAAAAAATCACAGTTAAGTCCTAAACGAAACAAACACGTTTTCCCAAATTTTTTTTAGGTTATGATCACGCCACGCGGTACCGACACATCTAGTTTAATGATACGCCCCACGTCGCCCCTTTAAAAACGATTCGCAACTCTGTATATATCACAAAGCGACGTATGTGCTCTTACGTCAGTATGTAAGGGAAAAAAAAAAATTGTCAGATACGTCAAACCGTGATACTGATTTATAAAAAAAGTAAAAAAATACAGGTACGCCGGTTTGTCATAAAAAGCACTTAAGTTATATAAAAAAAAGGCTTAATTTAAATTTTTTGACTTTTGACACTTACGTCAGTATGTCAAAAAGGGGGACGATATGATATGTCAGTGTCAAATACTTAAATCTATCATTCTCTATTCTCATATTCTATATTCCGACATTATCGTTTGCCTGAATCTGTTTTAGAAAAACGGTTATAGTCATTTTTTTTTTGTTTCCCTAGGCATAACGGGAATTTTTACAAAATGGTTGGGGCTAGTTAGTTTTATATATATATATATATATATATATATATATATATATATATATATATATATATATATATATATATATATATATATATATATATATATATATATATATATAAAGGTCCACAAAATTTGGAAAAAAATTTTTTTTTTTTGATTTTATCAAAAAAATTTTTTTTCTTGAAAAAAATTTTTCTTCTTCTTAAGTAAGCTTGGAAAAGAAACATTTGACATATTTTATAGGGGTTCAGAAAATTGAAAAAAGTAAAATGGTAAAAGGGTAAAGTGCATTTATTTGTGAAGATATGGAAATAAGGTACTAAAAAAATTTTAAAATTAAAAGGAGTCTCAATACCAATTTTCAGAAAAATCGGCCCTTTTTTTTTATTTGTGTTTAAAATTTAAAAATTTTAAACCCAAATTTTAAAATTTTTTAATATTAATTTTTCAAATTTTTCTGTTAAGTGTCGTTTTGGGAAAAATTAAAAAAGCGAAATGTCAATACAGCTTGTCATATAAACGCCTACTAGAACAAAAAAGAGTTGTTAATTTAAATTAGATAATATTAAAAAAATTTTTTATCACACTTTACTCTTGTACCTTTTTAAATTTTTTTAATTTTTTGAACACCGCTATAAAATATTTTAAAATTTTCCCAAATCTTACTTTTAAAAGTAGAAAATTTTTTAAAAATCAAAAAAATTTTTTTCGAAAAAATAAAAAAAAAAAATTTTTTTTCTCTTCAACCCTTTTCCGTGGACATACTGTATATATATATATAAAAAACAAAAAAGGAAAAATTTTTGGGTTCCAAACAATTGTGTTCTTTTTAAAAGGGGTTTGAAAATTTTTTTCCTTCCAGGTCTACAATAGGAAAAAAAAAATAAAAAAAAAAAGGGGTATTTAAAACCAAATATTAAAAAGTTTAACACAAAACGCAATTTTAAATTAAGATAAATTTTTAATTTGAAAATTCATTTTGTTTTTATTTCAAGCGTTTTTTAAAAAAATTTTATAATTTTATTAAATGTAAGACTAGTAAGGGGATTTTTTATCCACTTTATTTTTTCATTTTTTTATTTAAATTTTTTTAAAAAAAATTTTAAAAACCCCCCCTTTTAAAATAAAATTTTTTTTTTTTTTTTTTTTTATATTTAAAAAAAATTTAAAAAAATTTAAATTAAATAAAATTTATTTTAAAAAATTTTTAATAAAAAAAATTTTTTTATTTAATTTTTTTTTTTTTTAAAAATTTTTTTTTTTTTTTTATTTTTTATATATATATATATATATATATATATATATATATATATATATATATATATATATATATATATATATATATATATATATATATATATATATATATATATATATATAATTTTTATATATATTAGAAAAATAGGAATAAAAATTTTCTACTGTCTGGTGTATACGAAAAAACGAACTCCGTTTTAAACAGTTGGGGCAACATGTTTTTTTGTTCGCTATGACACTCTTCTTCAGGAACTTATCAATAGGGCTGTAACGGGTTTGCGAACAACAAAAAAACCCAAATGTCTCAAAAAACAAACATCGTTCCCCTTCGGAAAGGAACAATCTTAATTTCGATGCCGTACTGAAATCACATTCAGCAGAATGACATCGGGGTTTTTCCGTTTTGGGAATTAAATATGTGGAAAAAAGGAATAAAAAAATTTCCCATATACTGTCTTGGTGTATACGAAAAAACGTAACTCCGTTTTAAGACAAAAAGTAGACAACCTTTTTGCTGTTCGCTATGAAATCTTCTTACAGGAACATCAATAGGGCTGTAACGGTTTAGCGGGAAAAAGAAAAACCCAAATGTCTACTTAAAAAAAAAAACATCGTTGCCTTGCAGTAAGATGTAACAATTTAACTTTCGATGCCGTACTGAAATCACATTCGAGAATCGACATCGGGTTTTACCGGGTGGGTAATTAAATATGTGGAAAAAAGGAATAAAAAATTTCCCATATACTGTCTTGGGTATACGAAAGAACTAACTCCGTTTTTTAAACAGTTAAAAAAAGACAACCTGTTTCCTTTCTGTTCGCTATGACACTCTTCTTACAGGAACTTATCAATGGGCTGTAACGAGTGTTTAGCGAACAACAGAAAAAAATGTCTACCAAAACAAACATCGTTGCCTTGCAGTAAGATGTAACAATCTTAATTTCGATGCCGTACTGAAATCACATTCAGCAGAATCGACATCGGGTTTTACCGGGTGGGTAATTAAATATGTGGAAAAAAAAGGGAAAAAAAATTCCCTTATACGTCTTGGGTTATACAAAAGAACGTAACCCGTTTTAAAACATTTAAAAAGTAAAACCGTTTTTTGCTGTTCCTATGAACCTTTTTACAGGAACTTATCAATAGGGTGTAACGAGGTTTAGCAACAACAGAAAAAAACCCAAGTGTCTACTTAAAAAAAAATCGTTCCTTGCAGTAAGATGTAAAACAATTTCGATGCCCGAAATCACATTCAGCAAAATCGACATGGGGGTTTTCCAAAAGGGGAATTAAATATTGGAAAAATAGGAATAAAAATTCCCATATACTGTCTTGGTGTATACAAAAGAACGTAACCCGTTTTAAGACTTTAAAAAGAAAACCTGTTTCCTTTGCTGTTCGCATGACACTCTTCTTACAGGAACTTATCAATAGGGTGTAACGAGTGTTTAAAAAAAATGTTTTTCTTAAAAGACAAACATCGTTGCCTTGCAGTAAGATGTAACAATCTTAACTTTGATGCCGTACTGAAATCCTTCCCCCGAATCGACATCGGGTTTTACCGGGTGGGAAAAATTAAAAATGTGGAAAAATAGGAATAAAAATTCCCTATATACTGTCTTGGTGTATACGAAAGAACGTAACTCCGTTTTAAGACAGTTAAAAGTAGACAACCTGTTTCCTTTGCTGTTCGCTATGACACTCTTCTTACAGGAACTTATCAATAGGGCTGTAACGAGTGTTTGCGAACAAAAAAAAACCCAATGCCAAAAAAAAATCGTTGCCTTCAGTAAGATTAAAATCTTAACTTTCGATCCGTACTGAAATCACATTCAGCAGAATCGACATCGGGTTTTCCCCAATTTGGGTTTAAATATGTAAAAGGGTGTCATAGCAACGAAACAGGTTTTCTACTTTTAACTGTCTTAAAACGGAGTTAGTTCTTTCAATATATATATATATATATATATATATATATATATATATATATATATATATATATATATATATATATATATATATATATATATATATATATATATATATATATATATATATATATATATATATATATATACAGTGTCACCCATAAAGTCGCCCAAATGTATATAAGAATGATCACGTGTCCGAGACGTTTATGAAAATTATACCACATTTGCATCAAGTTTGACGCTATTTCATTGAGGTATTTTCTATTTTTGTACAAAATTATTTTTATCAGCATGTTTAAGTATCAGGATCACATTTAAAAGTTTATTTTAATATGAAAAATAATTTTAGAGGGTTTTAAATAATTGGTTTTGTGCCATAATTTTTAGATAAATGATAACGATAATCTAGGAACTAGCATTAAAAAATTCAATAGCAATCATTTGACGTTGATTAATTTGACTGTCATTAATTTAAACCAAAGCCGCCTATGTTAAAAAGTAAATAATTGCATGTTTTCATGCTGTTTATAAAAATAAGTTTAAACTATATTATATTTTTAAAAAGCTCTCAGTGTGGCAAATAATATGACGAAAAAATATACGGGGTGTTCCATTTAAAAAAGTGCAACTTTGGCTAATATCTCAAAGAAAGTAAATCCGAGAAAAATTTAAAGTATATGCCACTGTATTCTGCGTAAAAAGTTCTATAAGGGCCCGTTTTTATCTTTTCGATAAGTTATCAGATACCTGAGATACGAGGGGTAACCAAAAATACAACTTTTTAAAATCACCCTGTAGCCAAGAAATTAAGGGGGCTAGGACAAATCTGTTTGAAACATTTTTCGTTTGACAAAAAAGTAGCACGGTGTCGCGAAAACCGCATCTTTGTAATTTCACTCATAAGCGAAAAACCCCGTAAAACACACGAAAATAGGACACCCTGTACAAAACTACAAAAAATTGGAAAAAATAAAAATTGTACTAGAGAGCTGAAAATCGGTATATGAGTGTAAAATTTAAAAATATACAACTTTTCCTCACACCATTTTTAAAAAATTTGAAAGATAATACTTCATTTTGCGTTTAAAAAAAAATGTCAAATTTGACAGGTAAAAAAAGTCACGTGATCATTCTTAAATACATTATTTGGCATGACTTGTAAAGCAAAAACTTTTGGCGAAAAGAAAATTTACCCAAATTAATTAGGGAAAAATTTTCCATTTGATGCGGACTTTATGGGTGACACTGTATATTACCGCTACCCTAGAAAATAGAATCATCTACGCCACTGAATCCATTTATGTATTTATATAACAACTGTAGAATAGTGCCCTATTCTAGAATGCATCTGATTAAACCGTTATAGCGTAATTTTAGTACAACTTTCGTGCCATTAATCTTGTCACAAACTCTAGATGATATAATAAATAATAATAATATTAATAATGAAACTCTAGATAATATATTTTTTACCATACTTTCCTGGCATATCAAATAGAATTTAACGAACAGGTAATAAATTGAATATTTTAATCTTTAAAACACAAAACATTATTAGATTTCAAGTAACAAAAACAAAACCAAACATTATAACAAATGTTATTTACAACAAGAGCGAAAGTTAGGTTATTTACAAACCTCCGAACACTTGAAAGGCCTTTCGCATCGTGTAATGTATTATATTTTTTCTGCTACTGTTCTATGTATCGCATAATTTAATAATCATTAACATCATGTTTTAATAGAAATATCAGAGATTTTGAAATTTTACCTGTTAAAAATTAATCCATAGCAACACATTTATTGTTGACATTGTCTGTCATCAGCACTTGTCAGATTTTGAATTATTGTTAATTTAGTATAAATCCATTCCCATTTTAAAATGTTAAATGAATATGAAAATGGCATCCAAAAGGCAGCTGACCTTGCGTGTGCCTCACTTCTGCCAGACAAATCTCAAGAGAGGTACCATCAAACATATAAATCGTTTTCTGAATGGCTTGCTACAAAAAATGTGGGGCGGATTGACGAGAATGTGATGTTGGCGTATTTTCAAGAAAAATCCGAGTCTTTATCACCACCAACTCTCTGGTCTGTATATTCCATGCTCAAGTTAACAATTTCCGAAAAACAAAATCAAGATATTTTTGAGTTCAAGAAACTAGTTGCTTTTATTAAAAGGAAAAACGATGGTTATGAGGCAAAAATGTCAAAAATTTTTAAAAAAGAAGAAATCATAAAGTTTTTAGTTAACGCGCCTGATCAAAGTTACTTAGCAATGAAAGTAATAGCCATTATGGGAGTGGCTGGGGCATGCCGGACAGACGAAATATACAGAATAAATGCTAAGTGATGTAGAAATAAGAAATGACGTGGCTATAGTAAAATAGTGGAGTCTAAAAATAAAGTTAAAGAAACTTTGTAGTAACCAACGATGAAGGCTCAGTTCCTTATGTCAGATTTCCAAGGAATATATTAAGCTGAGACCAAGGAAAGCTCTATATGAGCGTTTATTGTATCGTTATGAAAGAGGTAAATGTGTTAATCAAGTAATTGGAAAGCACACTATTTCAAATGTACCTAAAGAAATTGCGAAGTTTTTGAAGCTTGAAGACATCAGTAGATACACTGGCCATTCTTTTAGAAGATCGTCAACTACGTTCCTTGCCAATGCTTCGGATGTCGATATTTTGGACTTAAAAAGGCATGGAGGTTGGAAGTCTTCTTCTGTTGCGGAGGGATATATTGCTGAATCCTATAGTAATAAGGTGGAAATTTCAAAGAAGATTTTACACGAAATTTCTACCAATATTTCCTCTAATGAAGTAACAATGAAAAATATGAATATTAACGTAGTTAAAGGTGATAACGATACCCCAACAACAAATTTAAAAACTGTTAATTCAAGTATTATTCCTCCAATTTCTTTTGCTAATTGCTCAAATTGCACAATTACTTTTAATGTTAATACCTAACCTAGTTTTTTAAAATATTTTGTCATAAATTAGTTACTTTTTATAAATAAATCCTAATATTTCCCACAAGCATATTTTCTTTTTTTTACTCTTAGTTTTTTGTCCAGGCGCTGAAAATATTACTTTCGTAGCTAGCAACGCTTGCAACCAGGTAACACGAAGGTTCTCTTTCGTTATCATTCGCGTTGCTAGGACCACAAAGTTTTCTTATTTATACAGTAGTAGAAAAATGTTATTTACACGATCCCTTGTGAATATAATAAATTTTATATGGGAGAAACTTTTAGACCATTAGCCAAACGCCTAAAAGAACATAAAAATACATTACAAATACAGAATTCCCCAAATCAAAAATCTGTCACGAATTTGATAACAACCACATTATAAACTGAAAGGCTTTTAGTATTTTAGCAAACAAAATTTTGTCAAAAAAGTGTAAAATAAAAAAATGCATATTTATTATTAAACAAAAATAAATGTGTGGCATCAATATCTGTTAATTTAAATAATACATTTTTACGCATGTTTAATACTGAAATAATTTTAGGTAAACTTAAAATTAATTCACTTTTTTTTTGTCTTTTTCAAAATTATAAATATACCAGTCAAAAAAAACTAATATGTCATCTGGCCATCTGCCAGTTCATAGTGGTCAATAGGACTGAGCACACTCAGTCGCTATACCCTGGGACCAGGACCAAAGTGGTCTCATTCTCTAGAAACTTTTCAGACAATAAATCCAACAAGAATTTATTTAAACATGAATCCGTCACAAAACTGTAGAACATATTTATAAACTCCAGAGCAATCTCAATTACTTGATACTTAAAAATAAGAAATGAGCGGTTAAAACAAAATTATGGATGAACTCAGGAATTTTAGGCCGGGAATTAAAAAAAAGCCTTGCCAAGCCGTTATCAGTTATTATTTATTACATTAGAACAATAACAGGATGTCACACCATGTCCAATACATTCTTCCAAGTATGCGGGCCATTATTTCTTCAGCACAGTGTTAACTACTCATTAATACCACATCTTCTAAGACCACCATGCATTATTAAGATACAGCAATAATTCATAAGCAAACCACTATTATTTTATAAATCCTTTATTTTTCTCTATAATTTTATACCATAGCATTGTGCTTTACTCTAACTAATCTGAAAATTACTACCTGCACCCCCGACCGACTTTGTAATTAAAAACACCGTTTAATATTATTTATTGGTGAGTTTTAGCATCTACAAAAAAGAAAGCGATATAGTAAGATATTCTTTTTTTGTTTTCGATTGAATTTTCACTAGTAATACAGTAAATATATAAATATATATATATATATATATATATATATATATATATATATATATATATATATATATATATATATATATATATATATATATATATATATATATATATATATATATATATATATATATATATATATATATATATAAATTACTAAATTTCTTGGTATCGCTCCAGGAGAGGGCTAATTAAAGTGAAACACTTCTTAGTTTAACGAGCTTTCGAAAATATTTATTTTCTTCCTCAGGTCTACAATATGGAAAACAAAAAAAACATACAATCAAAAAAAAAAGGCAAATCTTTCTCAATTTTAGGTATACTTACAACTAAATGCATTATTTAGAAGTTGGTAACATCAACAACAGCTGAGTTTTACAATGTATGGTAACAGGATATCATTTAGTTTTTAAAAAATTCATATTAATGTTTCTTAATAATTAAGCTGATACATTTTTAAAATATTTTAATTGTTGTTAAATGTAAGACTAGTACAGAATGGATGGATTTCTATACCACTTTATTCGTTTTTTTCTCCTCTTTTTTAATTTAATATGTATTTATTTAGTTGTTATTTTTTGGAATGCGAGTATAAGGTCCGGGCATATCTAGGTTAAAGTTAAGATATTGTTAACTTAACTGGAAGATTTCTTTTGTCTGAATGTGTACGTAATATGCAAAGTTGAAAAATTAGAGATGGTAAAAAATTAAACAGGAAATATGTAGTGTCTTAATGATCACGGAACTCTCATCCCTCACATAAGAGCATGTGTGTATGTGCGTGTATGTCTGCGTGAGTGTGTAGGTATACCCTTATCTGTCACCTAAGGGTAAGTGTTTGTGTGTGTGTGCGTGTGTATGGGTATGTGCGTAAAACCATTATCTGTCACCTAAGGGTTAGTGTGTGTGTATGGGTGTATATGTTAGTGTATGTGCACCCCCTTATCTGTCACCTAAGGGTTAGTGTTTGTATGTGTGAGTGTGTGTGTGTGTGCACGTATGTGACCGAGAAAACACAAATTATAGATTTATGATGATGTTTTGTCTATTCCAGATTTTATGTTTTAATATTTACTTACAGCCCTTTGCCCAAAGCATTACCAACCATACAATTATCCTGGTATATTTATGCCAGTGTGACCATACAATTATCCTAGAGTTATATTTATGTCCAGTGTAGCATAAAAGTGTTAACACTAGAGGAAAAAAAGGAAAAAACAACAAGTGGCAGGACCAACTTACATTCTTAAGTGAAGTTCAACTGAACATAAAGAGTGGTTACTTAAAAAAGGAATGTTGGGTTATAAAGAAGAGAAAGAAAGGAAAAAAATTACAGAATAAAAAATCAAAAGTATTAAAAAATTAATTAAGTTAACAGTTATTGTTTAAATGTTTTAGCTTGATGAAAAAGAACTATTGGAAACATTGTTTGTGCTTTGTTTTAGGTTAAATATGATGAAAATATCTTATATTTTTTCATAACATTGACTCTAGTTTACTAAAATTAATAAAATGTTTTAGTAATGTGTGGAATTTCATCAACACAAAGCCTTTAATATTGAATTGTTTTAGGTAGTATGTATTTTAAAAACGCTTTGTTAAGAATAATATATATATATATATATATATATATATATATATATATATATATATATATACGGGGTCCGGCAAAATGGCACCTTTTTGTTTCTTTAATATAAAAAAAGTATCGGGACCCCTATGGCGATATTTTTATTTAAAAGTAGGCTTTGGGGAGTTTATTAAAAAAAATTTTTGACAGTTGTCAAAATGCCCCGTTGGTTAACAGAACATCGCATTTTTTGTGTCGAAAAAATTTATGAATATAATTCCATTATAGCCGTTCAAAGGTGTTTTCGACGTCAATTTAATGACCGACAGTGTCCGGCGGAAGACCATTACAGTTTTAACAAAAGTCAAGTGGGCGGCCAAGATCTCCTGCAATGCACTGAACGAAGACAGAGTTAGAAATGCAATTATCGCTAGTCCCAAAAAATCTGTTGTTAAACATGCTACTTTTTAAATTTATCTGAGCGAAGTACACGAAGAATGTTAAAAAAATAATTTTCACCCATACAAAATCCACCGTTCAAGAAATAAAACAAATATTGCCAATGAAATCCCGGCTATTTCTAGGCAAGTTCTTCAAAATGTAATGAGAAAATTTATAAAACCCGTTAGAAGAATGTATTGAAGAGGGTGGCGGTCATTTGCGGAACCAAATTTAAAACATAATAAACTCCCATCTTTCTTGTTTAAGAATACATGTTCCTTTGTTTTGTTTTTAAAGTTAATAAATTTTTATAACAATTTAAAAAGGGTTGTTCATTTTGCGGACCTGTATATATATATATATATATATATATATATATATATATATATATATATATATATATATATATATATATATATATATATATATATATATATATATATATATATATATATATATATATATATATATATATATATATATTGTTGACTATATTTCAATTTTTGAGCCATTTTATTAAATCTGTATTACTAAAATAGTTAAAAAGTATTTTAATTTTTTTATATATATCTCCGGCGATCTAGCATCTGGCAAAATATCGACTAATTATTATTGGTTTTATCTAGAAGGCTATGCTTATTTTAAAGACATCTGTCAACGTGAATGTTTCTACAAAAGCTCTTTGTTAAACTTGTAGACTTGCTATTGATTTTTCATCAAAAAATTTAGTGTTTTTCTTGGAATGAATGGTTTTTCAAAATATAACATTTGCATTTTATGCAAACAAATATCGGATGTCAAAACACATCACCGTACTATGCCCTTTTTGGAACAGCTCGCTGCAGAATACGACAGTGAATTAGAACAGGATAATTTGTTCTCGATTGTGCAACGATTTCTTGCTGAAAAATCAAGAAAATACAGATTGCTAGAAACAAGAATTAAACAAAATTATTTCTAAATATTATCTGTATTATTTAAAACACAGGAATCAGATTCGACATTGCAATTTGAGCAGCTTCTTCCACATCACTAGGGGCATCCAAGCTAGATTCCGACATTTTTTGGCTTGAGAAATGTAAAAACTTTCTGACACTAACTATGTCACTAAAGACGCCGCTATTAAACAACGCTTAGCAACCGAACTAAATACAGGGTTCGAAAAACTATTATATGGATTTTTTTTCTTGCAATAAAAACAGTTGCATTCAAAGTTAGAAGAAATCTTGTATGGCACACATTAGGAAAAGTTGATTACACGCTCGTTAAATAAAATAAAACCATTCCCACATGGCTGCATAACTCACTATTTTAACCCTTAATTTCTGAAGCAGAAACTCAAAGATTTTATTGTATGAAATCCTACATATGTTGTAAAAGAAATTTGATAGTGTAAAATTGGCCTTAGAAATATCAGCTTTTACTTTTTTCTTTGTCAGAAAAAATCCTCAAAACCCCTTTCTCAGATTTGCATTTATTTATTTATTTATTTGTCAGTACATTACAGAATAAAATAATTCCAAATAGTACAACATAAACAAAAACAATATACATATATATATATATATATATATATATATATATATATATATATATATATATATATATATATATATATATATATATATATATATATATATAAAAAATTTCACTAATTAAAAAAAACACATATTTAAAATAAGTTAAAATATAAAGTTAAATATATAAAATGTAAAAAACGCTCAAAAACAAAAAAATCTACGAAATACAAACATTACACTTCCTATGTGCTTCTTTTTAATGTCTCTGTTGTAGAAACAAAACAAATCTATGGCTGAGTAATTGTTATTGTAATTACTAATTAACCGATCAACAAACGCCGTCATACCATATTTTGTTCATTTACAGAAAAGAGATGTCTAGATCTGGTGTGCCGACTTGGTACTCAAAGTTTATTTTTCCTAATAGAATGGGACAGTTAATTATACCATTTACAATTTTATACAAAAAAAGCAATAAGGCTCTTTTTCGCCTTGACATCCCTGCTAACAACAATCTTGTTTGGTGGCTTAAATTTTGACAGGGAAATCTGTACTTATAAAGTAAAAATTTTACAAATTTATTTTGGACGCGTTCCAACCTATTTACATAATAATTGTAAAATGGTGCCCAAATTACACTATTATATTCAAGAACGCTCCTGACTAAACTTTTATAGAGTAATTTTATTACTTTTGTGTTGTTTATATGACTACAATTTCTCTTTAAAAATTCCAACATTCTAAAACCTCTCAACACAATACTATCCACAAGTAAATAAAAATTTAATTCCCTGTCAAAGATAACACCTAAATCATTAAAATGGCTCACAGATTCCAGAGCAATATCATTTATGTGATTTGAAATATGACAGGTGAACGGTTTTTATAAAATCTCATTGTTTTACATTTATTTACATTTAAAGTTAAACAATTTTTGTTATACCACGAGACTAAACAATCTAATTCTTGTTGAACCAGCTGACAATCTGACGAAGAACGAATAACAGCATAAAACTTTAAATCATCGGCATACAACAAACACTGACAAAATTTAAAAACACTTATTACATCATTTATAAACAAAATAAATAAAATGGGACCCAAATGGGAACCCTGGGGAACACCGGAAGTCACAGATATGTCACACGATGTGGCACCATGCAGCCTAACAGACTACCTTCGTGATGACAGGTAAGAATGAATCCATTGCAAAAAGGCACCATCCACTCCAAGCCGCTTAAGCTTTAGCAACAGTAGTACGTGGCAAACACTGTAAATGCCTTTGATAAGTAGGTATATATGGTATCCACCTGAAAGCCGGCCTCAACGCTATTGATTAGGAAGTCCTGATACACCCCATGATTTGTGGAGATAGATCTGCCCTGGAAGAAACCGTGCTGTTCAATTCCAATATGATCTTTGGTATTATTGACAGCAGGGATATGCCTCTGTAGTTCTCGATTAAACTTCGATCTCCTGCTTTAAAGATTGGAAATAAGTTCGATTCTTTCCACACATTAGGAAAAATTCCAAGATCAAATGAATGTTGAAAAATCGTACAGAGAGGAATAGCTAGTGAGGAACAGCACCTTTTTATAAATAAAGGTGTAATACCATCCGGACCAGGACCCTTAATACAATCAAGAACATTGATTTTTGCTTCTATTTCCTTTACTGTAAATTTGTAAGTTGTCAGAGAAACAACCTCTTGTACGTTCTCCATCACAGACATCTGCAGACCCGAGTGATCACAATAGGAAGACTGAAACTGGTTTGCAAAAGCGGTAACAATCTCGTTGGGACCCCGAACTTTTAAATTATTAAATTCCATAGTCCTCGGAATGCCATTATCTCTACGCAAATTGTTTATTTCCCGTCAAATGAGCTATCGCTCATATTTTTCGAAGCCTTCTAACGATATTTCGCAGGAAACACACTTCTCGACTAGACTAGGGTTAGGTTAGGTTGAAAGTGAGTGGACTTTATACGCCCTCCACTGCGACCGCTCGGTCTATTGTGGCTCACATCTTTTTATATTTCTCCCAATAGGATCAGACTTCTAATGAATCCGATATCAGATTGGAAGAGAGAGTTCTTACATCTCCTCTTACTCGGGTCGCTACCGGACACGAACACAATATGTGTTCTGGTGTCCCTGTCTCCTGGAAAGTATAGCAAGCAGACGATTATAGTCCACAGTACAAGCCCCCCCTGGCAAGTTGATTACCATATACTTTATAATTCGTGAGTAACTTTGTTTCGACAAGTCTACCACACTTTTCCTCTGCGACTTTTCTCGATTCCTCCGCTTTTCCGCTTGAAAAGCCCTATATTATGGCGATTTCCCAAGGTTCTAAAAAGTCAGGACCACAACTTTTTTTTTGCTTAAGTTACTGCAAATTTTGTTAAAAATTTGAATTTAAACTTATCCGACAAAAATTTGTCCGACTTTTTCATATCTACCGCTCGAAACATGCCCAAATGACAGGGTATTAAAACCGATCACCACATAGGTAATTTTTGGTAAAATTAATTGTAAATGATTTATAAAATAATATCCTATGGTTATCCGACAAATTTCAAGCCGCATTTTTTCAGTCCGACAGCTAGAAATTGGAATTTTGACTGGGTATAAAAAATCGTTCACCACATGTCGGATAAAAATAACACACGAAAGAAAAGTATTTTTTAAAGAAAAAAAATATATTGTCCGACAAAAATATATCCGCAAATCGTTGGTCCGACAAAAAAAAAATCGTAAAACTATATATAATATCCGCTGCTTTACGTACTGATTTATAGTTATCTCTACATATTAAAACTAATTCGGCCTTCTAAGCTAACAATAACTGTCTTGGAGGATGCATTTAAAAATTATAGTCTACCCAAGCCGTCATAATGTTTACTTTTAACCCTCATTTGTTTTTTTTTTTCATGAGTATCGCGATAATTTTAGTAGGTTTTTTAATGATGTCTTTTAATTTGTACAGTTTTTTAATAAATATATAAAAAAAAATTTTTGCAGTTTAAAAGAGCGTTTTTTAATATGCATTTTATCATTACTAATGTTTTACCTTTTTAAAAAGAATTTTTGTAAAATTTTAAAGTTGTATTTAATAACTTTGCAACACACATGAAGTTTGTGATTCCTTAAAAAATTAAAAATCTTTGTTAATGTTACAAATATGCTTGAATTTAAGCAAAATTATGCGAAATTAATTTGATTTAAAATAAATTATGAGAGTGTTAAAGGTAAATAAAAAAAATTAGAAAATTTTAAAGGTTTTTCAAAAAAAAAAAATCTTAGGAGGCCATGTTTTGGTATTGAGGCATAACTTTAAATTCTGAACTTTTCTTTATAACCTTTTGCTGAATTTTTTTAAATAAGGGTACTTTACTCCTGTACAATTTTTATATTTTTTTACCTACCCTGTGCTTAACCCGAGACAGTTACAGTGTACGTTGCATTGTTGTTACCATAGAAACTTTTGTGAACCTGATTTCCAATGAAAAGGTGTTAATCTAGGATCCGTGTTTTAATACGAGGTGTTACGGAACACTGCAAAAATTATGTTTTTATACGACTGCTTTAGAAAATGGGGTTTTGCACACGCTAAACAAGCTTTGAAAATTGTATTTTGCGCACAATGTGTGCAAGGAAAATATGTTTTTTTTGCACACGGTTCTGTCTTTCAATATGATTTATTCTGTCATTTACTTTTGACATAAGCGTGTGAAAACTTTTCACACGACGTATAAAAAATTTTCACACAGTCCTGTCAAAAGTTAAAAGATAAAAAATAATAAAAATCGCATATTAATCATTATTTTCTGCAGTCGTAGAAAAAGTATCGTGTGCAACACGTTTGAAACTGACTCTTTGCACACCACTCGTATGACTTGTAGCACTCGCCTACGGCTCGTGCACAAACCTCATACTCGTGTGCAAAGAGTCTTTTTCAAAACTTGTTGCACAATATACTATTTTATACGACTGCTTTAGAAAATGGGGTTTTGCACACGCTAAACAAGCTTTGAAAATTGTATTTTGCGCACAATGTGTGCAAGGAAAATATGTTTTTTTTGCACACGGTTCTGTCTTTCAATATGATTTATTATGGTTTTTTATTGTTATGTCAAAAATATAGAAAACTCAAAGTAGGCTTTATTCCATAGCAACCGTCATAGTTTTCTTGTTTTGTTGATTAGATACCAATTTAGATACAAAAAAATTTTGATTTCGCGAAAAAATGTCCGATTCTGAAGAAATTCTAAAAAAAGCGAGTTTAATCTCGTCAAACCTACTTCCAACAAAGTCAAGAGATCGATATGAAGCCGAGTTACATCGATTTATGAAGTGGAGACAAGCAAATAACGTACAAACGTTTTCCGAAAATGTTATGTTGGTGTACTTTGAAGAGCTGTCGAACAAATACAAGTCTTCAACATTATGGAGCACCTTTTCCATGCTAAAATCAACCCTGAGGGCAAACCAAAATACGGATATTGGGAAATACCAGAAGTTGCAGGCCCTAATAAAAAAAAAATCAGAAAACTATGTGCCAAAGAAGTCCAAAATTCTTAGCGAGAATGATTTTTGCCGCTTCCTAAAGAACGCTTCAGACGAGAAATATTTGCTAATCAAGGTAGGCATCACAGTTATTTTATTTATTTTATGGTGTCATTTTTTATAGTGAGAAGGTTTAGTAGGCAGGGGTTACCCAATTCTGTTTTTAAATAGTGCTAGTTTCATAAAGTACTTACTTAAAATGAATAAAACTAAAGACTTATCGGTATTTTTTTCTTGTTTCAGGCAGTGGTGGCAGTCGGACTCTCTGGGGCATGCCGAAGAGAAGAATTGTGCTTCCTTAAAAAAGAAAATATGACGGATTTTGGCAGCGCAATGTTAATTAAACTAGAGAATACCAAAACGAAGATGCCGAGATCATTTACAGTGTCAGGAAGTCTCTACACCATCTTAAAAAGGTATTCTGCCCTTCGACCTCCACTCCTGCAAACAGATCGTTTTTTTCTTAATTATCAAAATGGAAAATGCACTCGCCAAAACATTGGAATTAACAAAATTGGCGGTATGGCAAAAGACATCGCCAAATTTTTGATGTTGGAAACTCCAGAAGCCTATACCGGGCATTGCTTTAGGCGGTCGTCAGCCAACATATGGTGAATTCTGGATCAGATTTGCTGGCTCTGAAGCGCCATGGTGGATGGAAATCCAGCTCAGTCGCCGAAAGTTATATAGATGACTCGCTTAGTAATAAAATGGATGTTTCAGAGAGGATCTCTTCCTCTGTGTCGTCTGTTGCGGCACAGCCACAACAGCAATTATGTAGTTTTTATTATTTTTGAAGATAAAGGCGGACACTAAATTGTCGGACAGGGGTATTACTATTTTCTACAATAAATTTAAAAGAAAAAAAAGTAAAAAATTAAATCGCAGAGGAAAAAGTGTGGTAGACTCGTCGAAACGAAGTTCCTCACGAATTATAAAGTATGTGGTAATCAACTTGCCAGGGGGGGCCTGTACTGTGGACTATTAGATCCGTCATGCCATCCTCTCCCAGTCTAGTGACGTGGGTAGCTACCAGGTCCTTGTTACAGGAGCCAGATGTTCCTTCCGAGGCCGCATCTCCGGCCTTGCCCTATAAAAATGGACCTATCCGCTTTCTGTTTAAAGCCAGGAAACCCTTTTCCCTACAAAAGCGGTTCTGTCCGACTTCTGTATGGATTCAAGGATCCCTTTCTAAGCACCTATTTGTCGGGATGGATTAGCTCTTCCCCGTGAAACAGGCGCCTGTGACTTTAGGGGCACCTGTTGAAACGGATTCACTCGTTTCGGTCGGCGCACCAGTGTCTGCTTGTGACCTTGGGTGGCACCTCAGGAAACGAATTTATCCGTTTCGGTCAGCGCACCTTTGTCACTTTTTTCCTATGAAAGCGGTTCTGTCCGCTTTCTGCTTGGAGCTAGGAAAGTAGTAGTCCACCACGGCAGAGCCCCGCATTACCGCAGTAAGGCTAGATACTGTAGCTCAGAGGCACCGTTGGAGACACCTGTTTAAGGCACAGGATGTCATTCACTCATCAGCACGGTATGCTTACACCTTGATCCCGTTCCATACGCGAGCAACAGGAGTTGCCGATAACCAGCAACTCTAGCGCATGTTCCAAAAGATCCTACTGGGCCCAAACACGACAACAGCGGTCAGGACTAGATGCTACCTTGAATGTGATGGCTGTGTCTAATAAAAAAATAAAGCAAACCCTTAACGGTCCTTTAATACAGAATTAGCGTCAAACAATGCTAAAACCCCTAATTCCGTACCATTTAATTACATAACATTTATCAAGAAAGTAACTCTTTCACGTAGGAGTAGAATATGGTTTTATAATTCTATATAGATCAAAAAAGAACCTTTAACAATTTACAACTAAATAATTATACATTTGCAGGTTTTATTGTGCGCTAGAAATAAAAAATGGTAAGTAACAATGGAGGTAGCAATTATTTCTATGGGTCGACCAAGGTTGGTATAATCAGCGATGGTCAATCAGGCTTTGTTCATGGGAAATAAAACAAGTAAATATAGGTATTTAAAAAGATTAAGATTTTTTTGTACGACCGGGCGTAAAATATAATTTTACGCTTTCATTTAAGGGCGTAAAATTGCCCTAGAACAAAGAAGTCCTCATTGATCACATCATGTGTGCAAAAAATTTTATACAAGGTCAAAAATCGCAAAAATGTTTTTTCTATAAGCGTGCGGAAAACTATACTTTTCCGCACTAATCTGCATGGGAAAATAGCACTTTGCGCCGAAAAGTAAAGTCTTTTAGTTTTTGGAACATAAATTAGTATCTAATTATAAAATAATGCATAATTTTGCTTATAATAGTTATATATTTGAAGAAACTGAATTTTGCTGTAATTTTGCAGTCCTTTTTTAACATTTATTAAATTAAATAAAATAATCCTAATTTACCAAATGTAAGTATATAGTTTTAAAAACTCCATATAAATTATTAAAGATTCCAAAGCAACCAACTAATTCTTTATGCATCTATCAAAAATTAATTTTCTGTCACGCATTTTTTAACAAAATTGGAGAAACATTTTCAATGGATTCTGACGACGATTCACCAGCATCGATTATCGAAGTAGCAGAAATAGCAAGTATAGATCTCTTGCCCATGAAATCTCGTCACAGGTATGAAAAAGAATTTGTTATGTTTGAGAGCTGGTGTCAAAGTAAGGGTGTCAAGTCTTTTAAAGAAGAGATTTTTCTGGCCAATTTCTCTTATTTATCAAAAACATGGTAACTCAATACATTATAGTCTAGATACTCTATGCATAGGCGTGCGCACAGTGGGTGCCGTGGGTGCCGTGGCACCCCCACTAGTCTGAAAAAGATTACTGTATTTAAAATATGAAAAATATTATTTGATAAGGTTCGATTTAAAAATTACAATCTTTAGATTCAAATGTATGAAATGCATCGTATCCAGTTATATTTACTTTATTATTATTATTATTTAGAAAGATCCAACATGACGTATCCCATGGCTCCGACCCCATAGGGCGTCATGCGGAAGGCCATCCGTATCGAAGACCACTCCTCGCGTCCGCTCGTTCAGTGATCTTCGGCCAAATTAATTTGCCTCAGTAAACGAAGGGACTCAAGGACAACAGATTTCTGCATTTTCATCACCAGTTGTTCGGGTGAATGTTGACATGCGGGAATACACTTCAGCTCCCCCAACACATTTTCCTTTATGCCACCCAAAACGCCGACAATCAGGACAACCAATCGCACGTTATACTCCGGATAGAGCCTCCGAAGTTCGCCAAGTAGATCCTGATATTTGGCTCGTTTCTCCCATTCCTTTATATCGATGTTAGTTTTCGCTGGGGCGGAGAACTCAATGACATACATAGAGTTATTTCTTTTATCAAGGAGAACGATATCAGGTTTATTGGCGCGAATTTGATGCGTAGTTGGGAATGCATAATTCCAATATATGCGACAGTTGTCATTTTCCACTACTGCCTCCATATCGCCGGGAGCAAATGGCAAAATTGCTGTTTCGTCGATACCGTAATAATGTCTGAGGTGATAATAAAGTACCCGCAGCGCATCGTTATGTCGGTGGATGTAACCACTTACAGCATGCACTGGAAAAGCTGACAATAAGTGCATTAGTGTTTCGGGTTGCTGTCGACAAGCTCGACAAGCAGTATCAGGAATGTTAGAAAACTGGCTTCGATATACCAATGTGTTTATCACCCCATCCTGGCATGCTAGTAGGAAACCTTCGGTCTCAGACTTGAGCTCAGCAGATTTTAAAAACCCAAACGTGAGGTTTCGAGATAGATTGAATCTTTCTATGTTTCGGTAAAATACTCCGTGTTGCGGCTTATTAATGTGATTTTCTAAAAGCATCTGCTGTTCTGCTCTTTTAACTGCAGTTCTTACGACTTTAGACTTAAGTCTTGCAAGTGACTAGTCGTCGTTTGGATCTATTGCAAATCTGAAACCGAATTTCTCCGCTGTCGCTCGCTGCTTAATGAACGTAAATTAGCTATTTCTTTATTATTATTATTACTATTATTATTATTATTATCTCGGCACCCACACCAGCTTTACCCTGCGCACGCCTATGACTCTATGCTAAAATGTATCATTAAGTTACGAAAGAACATAGATTTAAGCAAGTTTTTCAAAGTGACGGCCTACCTTAAAAAGAAAGCGTTGGTTTTAGACCCAAAAAGGCTAAAGTCTTTTTAAAAGAAGAAATATCGAAATTCATGGATGAAGCGCCAGATGATACTTATTTACATATAAAAGTGGCTACGATTTTTGGCTTAGCGGACGCTTGTCGTAGAGAGGAGTTAACAAAAATATGTCTAGACCACATTGAAGACCAAGGAAATTTAGTATTAATACACATTCCAGACTTAAAAAATCACAGCTCTAGAAGCTTTGTCATTTCTAGAGATGCCGAAATTGAAAAATTTTTGAATCTATATGGAAAGTGTGCAAGTTTAAGAAAGCCGAAAACTCCATATGGGTAATTTTTTGTGAATTATTAACACGGAGTGTGTACAATACAATGTATCGGCATTAATACCCTCGGAAAAATACCATCGGAAATAGCGGCCTATCTCAAACTTCCTAACCCGGAATTGTATACTGAGCATAGCTTTTGCCCGTCCTCTGCAACATTATTGCAAACACCGGAGAAAAAATATCCAACATTAAACGTCTTGGACTCTGGAAGTCTACATCAGTCGCTGAAGGATACTTCGAGAATTCAACAAATTTTAGAAAGGATATTTCTAACAAAATACTTAATTTTACCGAAACACCTTCCACTATCCAGAAACAACCGTCAATGCCATCTTCCAATGTACTAAACCTCTTCGTTTAAGAAACTACTTCCATAGTTGCAAAAGATTGGCTCATCAAGAACCAAACGCCGCCGCCGTCAACGTTTTCTACAGAAAAGCAATTCGCGTCAGCAATAAATTTGCAAAACGCGACCAATTGCACTTTTACTATAAATTCCTTCTTTAATAAATAATATTTTAATCATAAATCTTTAAAATTACAGAAATAGTTCCCAATTACTGTAACCCTTGTTATAGCTTTGGCAACAGTGTTCGTTTAGATATTTTCTCTCGATTGACACCAAGGAAGTTTAAGGGTGTATGGAAGCCCAATACTGTAGAACAAAATTGTCCAGGTGTGCAGGGCAGCGGGAATAGGGGGATTGGCCCCGCGGAGTTTGCGCAATGAATAGTAGGTCAAAGCCGGACTTCCATAATTCTTTGTTACTATCTATAAAGTTGACATCATCAAATGTCAAATTCAAACATTCACTGTTTTTTTTTATTTTTTGCAAAAAATTGTTGGTTATTAAACGATACTACCATAGAATATTTAAAATTATTGTGTAATATTGGATTTTATATCATCTGATATAATATGGAAAAAATAGATGGCGCCACTTTACAGCCTTCTATTTAAATGGTCGATATTTTTGGGAGTTTTGTATTTTTACCAAAAATCTTTGTAAATAAATAAAAACACGATTTTTTAAAATTAATTTCAAACATTGTATGATAGTTTCATGTACTTATCACCAATTTTGTGATAAAAGAAGGGCAAGATAGTGTAAATGAGTTTAATCTAATCCTAAGATTCTGGTTGTACATTAAAAAGTGAAAATTTTTATAACTGCTTTTTAGGCATATACTTTTCACTAATAACAAACATTCATGAGACAGAATAACAGTGGTTAAAAATGTTTAGTAACCTTTGGTACCTGAGTATCCATTGTAACAGTATCCGTTAAATATTATGTGTCTACAGTATGTCGAGCTTCAAAAGTTGATAATGTAATATTAAGAAACCAAAAATCTAATTTATTTTTAAACAAATACAGAAAAACAAAAAGGAACTTTAACATAAAATTGTACTTTCTTTCATTCAATTAGAGGGACCTGTATATATTAAAATTTGCCTGGTCTGCCCAGTAATTAATAATTTTGATTCTTTAAAAGAATGTACTAAATTATTAAATGAAATAAAAGTACCTAAATGTTAATCTTATTTCTTTTTAATAATCCACAGAAATAAACAAACATTGTGGAAATCATCTAAAAGATGGTTAAGATTGCCTAACTTTTCTCACTGCTATTTCCTATGAAATTTCATTTTCTATTATTCATAATTGATATATTATTATTTATTCGGTTACCTAACGTTACGTCTCATAAGAAGCACCTAATTTAAATATAAGAAATACTTACCTAAAGTAAAAAATGCCGGGTATGTTACCCTTGGATTTGCAAGAAAAAACCATACAACCTCTAGTCATTTTGTTACGATATTATAAGTAACAAACAATAAACACAAAATTATAGTCACAATTTAATAAACACTAATCACTAAAATTTAAAGACTTTTATCAATCCAAAAAACTTCTGCAACCACAAAATATAATCACAAAAAACGGTACTCCGGCTCTCATAAAAGTATAATGTGTTGCCTAACTACACACTGATTTATCAGTGTGTAAGTAGGCAACACATTAAATTATTTCGTGGATTTTGTTATTGCGCAAAATCGGCGGGGCCAACTCTGACAGTTATTTTAATACTGGGCTGGACATTTTTTGATCAAATGGGCCATAGCATTGGGCTTCCATACACCTTTAAACTTCCTTGATTGACACCCGCTCGAGTAAGCGAGCGCCCAAGTCTATTATCCAAAATTGAGCATGGATTTGTGCATCTATAGTAAAAACTAAAATTGTCTTTGACGATACTTGGCTCTCTAAATACTTAATAAACGATTACATGTTTTTTAAAATATGCAAATACCTCGGATCTTCAGTAGAAACAACAGCAATCCTACGCACATCCCAACAGCACAGCGTATATACTGTGGCTTACCGTGGGCAGTGGGTTGACTGACTCCTTCGTATTCCTGCCTCGTTTTTTGCCACTGATGCAGGTTTACCATTGTCCTGCGGGGGGTTTTTGATTTATTTATTGGTCTATTGTTGGCTATCAGTGGCGCGGCAATTGTTTTTATTGCTCGCGTATTATCATTTTTTTACCGCACAGATCAATGGACAATAATTTATGGTCACAAGGAAAATTAAAAACTAGTTTCACATGGAATGTGTCAAATCGAAATAAATATCTAGTAAGGCGTAGAATGAATAAAAAATAATATATTACATACTCAGGTGAAAAAACATTTAATATTTTTAAGACTATTAGGTGTTTTTACAACAGAAACGATGAAACGGAAAAGGAATGAACAAAGTGAGAAGTTCGGGCCGGTCTAGTTAGACTGTAAAGGGATGCATTGAAGTGGCACTTCGTGTTACGCTATTGGGAGCCGCTAGGAGAGAAATAATATTAGCTAATTTTTTGGAGCAGTAATAAAAAAATATCTATAAAGATCAAAAAAAAACCTTTTTTTGTAAAGGTCTTTCCTAACAACAACATTTTGACGAACAATTTGCGTTTATGAAAACAACCTATATTTTTAATTCTAGTAGGTATAGTTATTTTCCTAACAAGTGCGGAAAGTGATACTTTTAAGCACGCGGCTGCCGTTACACGAAGACGCGAGCAGAGTTTAAACAACGAAAAGTTACTTTCCGCAAGTGTTAGGAACAATATTTTTTCTACAAGCGAGAGGAAAACCAACATAATTTTAAAGATTTATGATTAAAATATGAGAGAGAAATGTTGCAGAGGACCGGCGAAGGCTATGCCCAGTATACAATTCCGGGTTAGGAAGTTTGAGATAGGCCGCTATTTTCGATGGCATTTTTCCAAAGGTGTTAATGCCGATACATTGTACTGTACACACTTCGTATTTATAATTCACAAAAAATCGCCTATGTGGTATTGTCGGCTTTCTTAAACTGGCATACTTTCTATATAGATTCAAAAATTTTCCATTTTCGGCATCTCCAGAAATGACAAAGCTTCTAGAGCTGTGATTTTTTGAGCCTGGGATGTGTATCAATACTAAATTTTCCTACGAGCGTGCGGAAAAGTCCACTTTTCCGCACGCACTTGAGTGCGCAAAGTTGCACTTTTCCGCACGGCGTGCGGAAAAGTAAAACTACTCTAAAATCTTACAGGTAAGCAAGATTTATATGTATTTTGTAATTGTGGCTATTTCATGCAATATACGAAGCCATTGCAAGTTTTAGTTTATTCTCTTTTTGTTTGTTACTTCGTAATTTTCAATATTTCAACTAAAACACAAAAAAACATTTTTAATTACCCTGTATAATAATAATAAATGATTATGACAAGTCAAGCAACAATATGTAATCTTGGTGATTTTAACACATGTCAGATTTTTCTTCGTTTCCATATGAACAAGCAATTGCACAAATGAATTTCAATACAAACAAGCATTTTTAATGAAAAGGCGTCATAGTATCTTTTTTAATTAAATAAAAATCCGACAAAAATAATTATTTAAAATGAGTAGTTCCGATGAGGAGCTACCAGATTCTATCCTGGATGCAGCAAATACCGTAAGTTTGAATTTACCAGCAAAATCTCTGAAAATATGAGAATCAATATAGTCATTTGGAAAACTGGTGCTCCAGCAAGGGGACAACAAGTATTAAAGAAGAAGTGTTCTTGGCCTATTTTGCGGATTTGCAAAAAACATATAAACCTAATACTTTATGGAGTAAGTACTCTATGTTAAAATGTGTCCTCAAAGTGAAAAGGAACCTTGATTTAAGTTCATATTTCAAGCTAACATCACTACTTAAACACCAAAACGTGGGATACCGGCCAAAAAAATCAAAAACTTGTCAGCAAAGAAGAAGTTTCAAGATTCATGAAAGAAGCACCTGATAATATTTACCTTCTAATAAAAGTTGCTACAATTTTTGGATTAGCCGGTGCTTAATGTGCTAAATATGCAAATTTGCGAAAACCACATACCCCACACAGGCGTTTTTTTGTCCAGTATCAACAAGGAGCATGCAGTACGCAATGTGTGGGAATAAATTTAATAGGTAAAATGCCTTCAGAAATTGCTACATACCTAAAATTAAAAAATCCAGAAGAGTACACTGGACATAGTTTTCGTCGATCCTCTGCGACTATGTTAGCGGATTCTGGAGAAGGAATTACCAATGTCAAGCGACTTGGGGGCTGGAAATCAACGGCTGTAGCTGAGAGCTACATTGATGAATCCACAAATCAGAAAAAGGATATGTCGAATAAAATATTGACCATGAACAACTCCCCTCCTGAGCTAAGTCAACCTTCATCAAGCCGTATAATAAGCGCTTCCATAAGCCACCCGCTAAATGAAATTACAGGTTCTGCAATTAATTTACAATATGCTAATAACTGTTCTTTTGTTGTAAATGTTATCAACAAATAATTCCCATTATAAATATGTGTAGTAGTTCTTTCAGATTAAACATAATTTAAAAAATAATCATTGCTTTTAATATTGGTATTATCTGACGCTCGTAGAAAAAATTTTGTTCCTAACGCTTGCGCAAAGTGACTTTTCCGCACTTGACTGCTTGCCCGAACTCCGCTTCGCGTCGTTCGAGCAACGGCAGTCGCGTGCGGAAAAGTATCACTTTGCGCACTTGTTAGGAAAATAACTATTCCTTGGTCTTCAATATGATCCAGACATATTTTTGTTAACTCCTCTCTACGACAAGCGCTCGCCAAGCCAAAAATCGTAGCTACTTTTATATGTAAATAAGTATCATCTGGTGCTTCATCCATAAATTTCGATATTTCTTCTTTTAAAAAGACTTTAGCCTTTTTGGGTCTAAAACTAACGCTTTGTTTTTTAAGGTAGGCCGTTACTTTGAAAAACTTGCTTAAATCTATGTTCTTTTGTTACTTAATGATGCATTTTAGCATAGAGTATCCAGACCATTAATTGGGTTTACATGTTTTTAATAAATAAGAGAAATAGGCCAGAAAAATCTCTTCTTTAAAAGACTTCACACCCTTACTTTGACACCAGCTCTCAAACATAACAAATTCTTTTTGAAACCTGTGACGGGTTTTATGGGCAGGAGATCTATACTTGCTATTTCTGCTACTTCGATAATCGATGCTGGTAAATCATCGTCAGAATCCATTGAAAATGTTTCCCCAATTTGGTTGAAAAATGCGTGACAGAAAATTAATTTTTGATAGATGCATAACCAATTAGTTGGTTGCTATGGATTCTTTGATAATTTATATGGTGTTATTAAAAATATGTACCTACTTACTTTTGGTAAATTAGGATTATTTAATTTAATTTAATAAATGTTATAAAAAATACTGCAAAATTACAACAAAATTCGGGTAAGCCGTCAAGGGTGGAATAGACACTTTCCGTACGTGTTAGCTATAACATTTGTTCTACGAGTGTGTGGAAAAAGTCAAACTAAACAACCATTAGATAATATTTATTTAAAAGAACAGTTGGTAGTATTTTGCAAATGAATCGCAGAGGCAAGTTGTTGTGGATAAGTTGCGGAGTTGGAGATTGCCGTTGAGGTGCAATTGAACCGGTCGTCGTTACAGGTAACAGAGACACATTGTTGCTTGCTTAAAGACAGTACAATGGGCCTTGAGTGCGTTTTGCTGTGTTCAAAGGTAGAATAATTTTGGGATAATATTTTGTTTGATAAGTCCTTCTTGAAACTTGTAGAGCTTTCTAGTTAGCCTTCTGCAACAGATGATGACTTCCAACCTCCAAGTCTTTTAATATTCGTTATGCCTTCCCAGAATAGCTAACATTGTAGCTGAGGAACGACGAAAGCTATGTCCCGTGTAAAGTTCTGGGTTTGGAAGACGTAAATAGGCAGCTATTTCAGAGGGTATCTTGCCAAAAGTATTTATTCCTATGCCCTGGACAGTACAAGCCAATTTTTTGTAATTAACAAAAAATCTTCTGTGTGGTGTTTCGGGCTTTCGTAAACTGAAATACTTTCTATACAAAGCTAGATATTTTCCATTTTCAATTTCCTCGGAAATGGCAAAACTTCAGCTAGAATGGTTTTTGGAGTCTGGAATATTTACAATTAAAAGGTTCCCCGTCAATATCATCAATGCTAATTTTCATCAATTCTTCTCGACGACACGCACCAGCTAGTCCGAAAATTGTAGCTACCTTCATCGCTAGATAGACATCATTCGGAGCATCATTAATAAATTTTGCTATTTCATCTTCCGAGAAAATTTTGGCCTTTTGGGTCTAAATCCCACATTTTGCTTCTTCAAAAATGATGTAACTTTGAAATATTTGCTTAAATCCATGTTCTTTTCGATCTTAATGACACTTTTTAACATGGAATACCTTGACCATAAGGTATTGGGTTTACATGTTTTAGCAAGTTCCGCAAAATATGCCATAAAAACTTCTTCTTTTCATACCTTTTTGATTTTTTCTCGCCACACCAGCTTGTAAATGCTGTATATTCTTTCTCGTACCTGTGCCTCGACTTGGACGGCAACAAATCTAAATTTGCTATTTCGGCTGCTTTGAGAATGGATTCAGGTAATTCCTCGTCAGAAGACTCCATGGAAAACGTTTTTTATTCAAAATCGACGATACTGATCAGAATGTACTAAAGACACTTTTAATTTTCGATGACTTTTAATGACTTTGATCTTTTATAATATGGACACCGGCACCGGTCAAAACTAAAAATCTGACAAGCAAGTTTAATATATACCAGGATGTTTGAAACAATGCTTTTAAAACAATATTAATTTTTAGTAAATATTTCGTTGATTTTATACCTAATTTGTACAAATAAAAGAATACTATGCCAATAATAGAATTATACTAAGTCAAACTTCAGAATTAAAAACATTTTAAGTACCTGTTTAAGTGGAAAATTTGCAAGGGTGACACTTTCCAAACTAAATTGCGTGCGGAAAAGTGCTGCTTTCCACAAGCTAGTAGAAAAAGAAATTTTAATTTTAGTTTCTTCATTTTTGTTTTTCTCTTATGCACGTGTGCTTAAAATGTTACTTAAAAAGATGTCATTTTGACATCGAAATGTCAATTGAAATGTCATTATTTAATAAGGTTTTTACAAAAAGATATACGCAAATTTCGGCCTTGTCATATAAAAGACACCAGTATCCCGTAGAATAAAAAGGGACAAAAAGGTAGCAATTATTGCCCATAATAGCTAATTATATATTAGAAACCTTGTCCGAGATGGTAATAAATCGGTTGAAAGTGGTTATTACGGTCGGGGACCCATACCACGTCTTTTGCGGTCGCGGGCCATGGAAAATGCAAAATAATCGCGGATTATGGGCATAACTGGCCGCGATTACTGCTAATGTTCCGGTGGACTGCGGGACACTGCGGAGGGGATTTGCTAAATAATTTGAAAAGATTAGTTTATTGACATATGTGACTGTATCAGTGCTTTTTAAGTGTATAAAATATGACTTTGACAAAAAACCCTAATCTTCCAAATTTTTAGTGTTGGGACTGAAACTTTTTCTTCTCCACATCAAAGATCTTCTCTCTTTTACGATTACATTTACAGTTTTTCTAATGATCTAACCAGAACTAACCAAATTTTATAAAGTTATTTTGCATTTGCCCAAAATTTCCTTAATCTATTAGTCGTAGATTAGGGTTCCTTTTCGTTGAACTTTCTGCATGTTTTTGCTATAATTTTACCATATTTTCCATGAATAATAAATAGATTCATCAAAACTTCATTTTAAATTATTTTCGAATCACTATTTAAAAAAAAACGCTCAAATTTGGCCCTAATAATAACGCATTAATTGTCAAAATTGTCTTAATATGTTTCATGGTAATATTTCATAGACATCTCAGGCAAATATCTCAAAATAATTCAATTCTTACAGAAACTTGCTTTTATTTCCGAAACCTTACTATTTAGGTATAGAAACATGATATAATACATCATTTACAAAAGACTTTATTTGCCTTTTATAATATGTCATAGTATACAGGGTATACAGGGTGTTCCATTTAAAAAAATGCACTTTTCTTCATTTTTGTATCTCGCGGTGAAATCATTCATTTTGACCAACCCTGTATAATGTAGAACAAACTTTCTTACTTAAAAATAGTATACAAGACCTTCCTAAATTACCTTTTTTTAACTTGGTCTTGGACAGTCCACGAAGGCTGATGCCTAAGTACTAACGTACCGTGGGTGTCATAAGTGTGGTGAGTTTGTTCACTGGACTTTAATATTTGGATATTGGGGAGAAGAAAAAACTTCTGCTGACAGCGAATTCCATAGTCTTGACCTTAGGATGAAGGAACGAGAAAGCGGGAAGTTCGGCATATCAACTGAACTCTAAATGGATGCATAAAAGTTGCACCGTGTTGCTCTGCTGGGAGCCATGAAGATGCCTATGAAAGCACAGATCCCCTACAGCTCAACGGTGGGCAAGAAGAGGAAGCCTTTCTTAAGCATGGATGTCTAATAAGACTAACGGCTCTTTTTAAGGAGTCAGAATGCTAAGTGTTGTAGGGACATTCCCCAGACAGAGAACAATATTCTAAGGGGTCTGATTTGGGATACATACAGAGTATACAGATTGGAAGAAGAAATACTTTCTGACTCGAAAGAGGAATCCAAGCTTTTTGAAGCTGCCAAGGCTATGGATGAAATGTGTTTGTGCCAGTTGAGGTTATTCTCAAAAGTAACTATACTAAACGACTCTTTTCTCTGCAGAACTTAGCCGCTCATATGTAAAGATGAGCATTTGCAGACTTTTCGCAACAGCGGACATGACTGTGTTTTCGAGGCATTAAACTGAACAAGATTTTTGGCGCCCCAATCCAAGATAAGTTTGAGGTCTTGTGAAAGAGATATCTGCATTGACCTGCGCTTGTTTTCAAAATCAGAATTACACGGTGGCTTAAGAAATTGAATACTAGAGTGAAGGGTACTATCATCAGCAAAACTATGAATGGGATTGATTGTGGAAGAAAGAAGATCGTTAATGTGTAGAAGAAACAGCGTGGGTGCCAGCACTGAGCCCTGGAGGCACCCCAGCATTAATTTGGTAGAAGCTGGAGGAATGACCATCTACACTAACTGATATACGTCGATTAGAAGGAAACTGGAGAGCCAAGAGCAAAGCTTGGTGGAAGAC
Source organism: Listronotus oregonensis (assembly GCA_019359885.1). Taxonomy (NCBI): domain Eukaryota; kingdom Metazoa; phylum Arthropoda; class Insecta; order Coleoptera; family Curculionidae; genus Listronotus; species Listronotus oregonensis. The sequence goes on from JAHBCN010009732.1 coordinate 30,391, forward strand.
CGTAAAAGGAAGTTTGTTAAGAAGCCCATCATGCCAGACCTGATCGAAGCTTTGGATATGTCAGAGCAACGATCGGGATTCACCAGAAACTCAAGGAACTTGTTCCAGTTGTTGAGACAAAGGAAAGAAGATCAGCTGTGGATCTACTGTGACGGAATCCATATTATCTATCATGTAAGATCTTATGTTTTTTCAGATACTTTAAGATTTGGGAATTAATGAATTTTTCCATTACTTTGCAAACAACTGAAAGAAGAGATATAGGTCTATAGTTAGATGGGAGAGTTTTGGATCCTTTTTTGGGGACAGGTTCACACGTGCAGCTTTTTAACTCTCCGGGAAAATGCCCTGTCATAAGAGATTCGAAAGAGGCGAGTTAAGATGGGTGCAAGCTCGGGAGCACATTTTTTTAATTAATTAAAGTAATGAATTAGTCATTAAGAAGGGCATTAAAGAAACAAAATTATCAACTTTTTAAAGTTGGAGAGAAATTATAGATAGAGATTGGTTCCTCAAAAACGTTGAAATATCGGTAGTGCAAGTTTTGATCTAGGCTTTACTGCACATTCTGCAGTTTTATTGGAAATGTAGACCGTGAAAAACACATTCTTGAAACAAATCTTCCTCTAAATCATTAGTGTAATATTTCAATGACTGGTAAACTTGTTTGACTTTTATCCTTTGAAATTAAGTGAGTTTTCCAAATATCTACCGCCTTTGGCCTTTCCGCCCTAGGCCGCGGCCTTTTGGCCTCCAGGACTGGTGTGAGAAAAGGAGGAAAAAGAATCGCGGTAAATGAATGGTATGCCACCCAGCAGAGAGGATTTTTATTTTAAAGAGAAGAAAGAATACACTTGATCTGTTTGATTTAAAAAATTATATCAGACATTTTATGAAAAACGGGGACAACTGTTGGAAGAGGAAAATTGATAGGAGGATCCTGCGTAGAATTGGCAGCAAATTGTTTGGCAAATAGTTCGGCTTTCCTTTGGTGCTAGAGACAATTCCATCTTCAGATATTAGGAGTGGAAAAAATTTGTCAAAAGTTCTGACTAATTTTTTTGGCAAAGGACCAGAAAGCTTTTCAATTGAGCAAGAAAACTTTATCTTTTATTCGATTGTTTAAACAGTCTTTTGCTTCTGAGATGGTCTGATTATACTCATTTCTCGCTTTGATGCTAGCCTGTCGATTGTCGGGACTGGGGTTTTGAAGAAACTTTTTGTGGGCTTGAATTTTTAAAAGTCTGGCTTTGTTACAGGATTTAGAAAACTAAGGTTTGTGATTTGAAGTCATGGGGTTCTTTTTAGTGTGGGGAATATAGGTATCAATGCCTAGTTGAATTGTTTCGGTAATTTGTTTACATATTTCAGAAGGATCATAAGTAGAAAAGCAGGTAGGATTCCAAGGGTAGCTGGCAAAGAAATCTCTTAGACCATCCAGTCGGCCAGTCGCCCGAATTGTAGTGCCAGACGGTTCGTGGCGGCATGCTTTCAGTTGCCTCAAAATGTGTGGAGTATGATACGATGACCAAACCATGGTCAGAGCGACCAAGGGAGCAGTTACTGATGCTGATAGAGTTCGGGGTGGAAGTAGAAAGAGATCTAGGGGGTTAGATTATGGGTGGGAACCCTAGGAAAGTAGCTAGGTTCCATAATTAGATTGGTGAGCGAGTTGCTGATTGCGAAATTTTCTGCTGCTCTACCTTGTGTATCGGTTTTTGTGGAGCCTACAGTTTTTCTAATAATCTAACCAGAACTAACAAATTTTATAAAGTTATTTTATATTTGCACAAATTTTCTTTTATCTATTAATCGTAGATTAGGGTTTATTTCGTTAAACGTTCTGCATTTAAATTATTTTCGAGTCACTATTTTAAGGAAACCGCATCTAAAGCAAATATCCCAAAATAATCCAATTCCTACAGAAACTTGCTTTTATTTCCGAAACCTTACTATTTAGGTATAGAAACATGATATATTATTTACAAGAGATTTTATTTGCCTTTTAAATAATGTCACACTATACAGGGTGTTCTATTTAAAAAATGTACTTTTTTTCATCTTTGTATCCTGGCGGTAAAATCACAAATTTTGACCAACCCTGTATAATGTAGAACAATTTTTTGTAACTTAAAAATAATATACAGGGCCTTCCTAAATTACCTCCAAAATTTAAAATTTCTAGGAATACCAGTGACGTAAAAAGTTTAATTAAAGCTATGTTTTTAAGAAAAAAATTTTTATAACTTAAAAATAATATACAGCCTTCTAAATTACCTCCAAAATTTAAAATTTCTAGGAATACCAGTGACGTAAAAAGTTTAATTAAAGCTATGTTTTTAAGAAAAAAATTAAGAAATTAATTAGTAAGTCAAAAACTACTAGAGATAGATATAGTAAAGTTTATACAAATATAATCAGAATGTTATAGCGAAGCGAAAAATGCAATAGAGCAGAGTTCATTACCCATGCTGCCTTATTTTCAAAAATTCCTATATCCTGTTTTCCTTAAACGTCTAAGGTACCATCGACCATCAATCACCCTGTATATTTAGGTATTCTAAAAATGTAACCTATCAATCTGACAGTTTAATTTTTAAACTCGGTTCTTGTCTACGTGTGTTGAATAACTAAACTTGGGTGGTGCGTTGTACACACAAATTAGTTTTAAATTATTGAATCTACTAAATAAATTTCCAATACTTTTTATACAATTCGCCCATTGTCTCTATCATAGCCCGTATGTTTTGCAGACCTATATCGCCGCCAATGCTTTGTTAGATTTCGGTGGTGCTAGACAAAACAAGACGCGAATATATCAAAGGGCGGCTGATTTTAAATGAATAACATTTAACTTTTCCCCGGAAAAAATTTCCCAAAATTTTTTTTAAAAATAAAAAAAATTTTTATTTAAGGGTTAATATTAGAAAAAGGGCCCCTTTGAAAAAAAAGGCTTTTTAAATTAAAATTTAAACCAAAATTTTTTCCAAAATTTATTAAGTTTGGGAAAATTGAAAAATTTTAAAGCTTTAGAACCTGGTCATGGGGGGAGGGAATTTTGGTTCAAAGCATTTTTAATCCAAATTTTTAAAATTAATTAAAAAATTTTTTTAAAAAACCGTTTTTTAAATTTAATCAAATTTGGAAATACCCTTAAAAAGGGAATTTGTTTTAAATAAAAACATTAATGCACAATTTTATTTTTAGAAAAAATATTTATTAATATTTAAAAAAAAGTTAATATTGAAAAATTGGAATGGTTTTAAAAGGTTGTTTTAAGGTTTTTTCAAAAAATTAAAAAAGGGGTTTTAAAAAAATTTTTTATTTTTAAACCCAAAAGGGCCAAAGTAAAAAAGAATACCAGACTTTTCCTTTAATTTAAAAAAAAAAAAAAAAGCCTTTTTAAAATTTTGTTTAAAAAATTCCGAAAAAAAAGTTATTTTTTTTTGAAACATTTTCCCAAATGATTCAATATTTTAACATTTTAAAAAATACCCTTTTTGCATTATTCTAAAAAAATTAATTTTTTGTTTTGCCATACTTCCCCCAAAAAAAAAAAAAATTTAAATTTTTTTTAAAAGGTTTTTTATCCTTTCTCTTTTCGCCCCCCCGAAAAAAATTTTTTTAATTTGGT
>JAHBCN010009733.1:0-34164 GCA_019359885.1 Listronotus oregonensis
TGTTTCATTTTTTTTTTAATTTTTTGCAAAATGGTTGGTTATTAAACAATATTTTGAATTTTTAAAATTCTTGTGTAATTTGGGTTTTAAAGTTTTAAATATGGAAAAATGAGCCCCTTACAGCCTTCTATTTTAATGGTTTTTGAGAGTTTTGTATTTTTACCAAAAATAAAATAATTGAAAACACGATTTTTTAAAATGAATTTTCAACATTGTATGATAGTTTCATCTTCTATCTTTTTATTTTGTAGTAAAAGAAAAGCTAGATAATAAATTAGTTTCATCTTATTATCATATTTAAGGATCGATATCTGAAAAATACACAGGTGTAAAAAAAAACTTACTTAAGATTTGTAATCAGCACCTCTGTATACAAAAAATCATCGAAATCGGCAAGGGTCAAGAAAAGTAAAAACTTACCATAATTTGAACTGGTTGTTTGTGTTTTGGGGTCATACAATATTTTATAAAATTATTATTTGGATAAAACTACAATAAAATAGTGTTACCTTATGCAGGTAAAACAAACAAATTTAACGAAAAGTATGGAATTTTTACCTCACTTTTCTTTTTAATTTTTTTATATCGCGACAGTCCACTGGGCTGAGGCCATACTAACGTACCGTGGATGTTTTTGGAAAAAGGAAGTTTATCTACAAAGACTCAAATATTAAAAGGAAAACCTGGGGGGTAGAGTTTAGTCTGACGTCGGGGGATGACGAAACGAGGAAAGTAGGAAGTTCGGAACCTCTTAAATTGGACTGTAATGGGATGCATAAAAGTGGCACTATGTGTTGCTTGGTTGCGAGATGTCAGAGGAATAATTCCTCTGATATCTCTCAAGTATGATTATTAAACTTGCAACTCCTCGGAGCAGAAGCCGTGAAAATACCTATAAAAATGCAATCCCCTCCAGCCCCCTAAGACGAACAGATATTTTTTGAATGAAATCAAGGATGATAAGAGTTGTAGGAGACACCACTCTCCACACATGAGAACAATATTCTTAAGATGGTCTGATTTGGAATACATACAGAGTATGCAAATTAGACAGAGAGAAATTTTTCGGGTTTCGAAAGAGGAACCCAAGCTTTTAAACAGCTGAGGCTCTGGATGTTGGGTTTTGCCAGTCAGAGCTGTCAAAACTTGAAGTACTTGTAAAATTTTAGTTAAAAATTTTTTTTAGTATTTTACCGTACTTTTATTAGGAGGACTTGTACTTTTTCTTGAATAGTTTTTTGAAGATATTGGTTTTTCTTGTTTTTACCGTAAATTCCTTGAATTTTATTTATTCTTAAGTACTTAAAGTATTAGCTGATGTACTCAGAAAAGTACTTCAAGTAAAAGTACTTTACGTAAAGAAAGTACTTCAAGTAAATAAAAAGTACTTGAAGTAAAAATCAACCAAGTACTCGAATTTACACGCCTTAGATAATCGTACAAACAAGTTAAAACAATACGCGCAACCGCTGCTGTTTCTATTGTATTGCATTACAGCGCTCATTTGAATTGGATCCAACAGCAAAACAAGTGTAACTATTACTGGGAATTAGATTTTTTGTTCTTTAAATTGGTCTTGTGTCAACGTGAAAAGTGCTCTGGTCTGCTGAAAACAAAAAAGAAAGCCTACTTTCCAATGACGTAGCGCTCAGTCCTTATAAAGCTTTTAGGAGTTGTTGGAAAACCCCGTTTTGAGGAATAAACCCTCTAACTTCCTTACAAAAAATACTACTCAAGTAAAATTTGTTTTACTTGAAATACTTTTAATTACTTCAAGTACTTTTATGTACTTCAACTACTTTGGTTTACTTCAAGTAGGGGAGAGTGGGGCACATTCGGCATATTCAGCTTTGTTTCACAAATTTGACAAAACAGTGAGTATGTTCAAAAAACTAATTTTGGTTTATGAGAAGGTATTTTATTATGCATTTGTTTTAAGTATTAAACAAAGTATAGGTAGAGAGTAAGTATGAGATTTTTAAAGTTTTAATTTTTTTGTCAAATAGCTGAAAGTGCCCCCCTGGGTGGGCAGTTTCGGCTAAGGGTTGGTGAACATTCGGCTAGGTATTAAATTAATGGATAGCATATAAGAATAAACTAAAACAATGTCAAAAACACTTATATTCTAAAAAAACCTTAATGCTAATACAAATAATGTAACTACTTAGTGAAAAAATAAAAAAAAATAATTCATAACTAATATACTTTTTTAATACTGGATTTAGGTCAACGTACATTTTAACCCGCAAAACTAACGTTAAACTTGTGACAATTTGTTACTTTTGAAGAAGCTTTAGTAAGTGGAGAAGGTAAAATAGCAACAATGTCATCTTTTTGCACCGCGGCAACATCATCAACATCAGGAAATACAAAATTACTTGAAGAAGGAAGCTTTTTAAAAATGAGACCTCAAAGTCTTCATTTTTTGTGTCTGAAAGTCCTGTGACTTTACCAATATAATAAATATAGACACGACGAATTTTACTGTGAGCTGCTCAAATGACTCATCGTCATCGGATGACTCATTATAAAATATATCCACACTTGAGTCACTAGATGAGGATATTTTTCTTTTCCTTTCTTCTTGAGTAATATTTCTTTTCACAGATTTATTTTGTTTTAAAGATTTTTTTCTCTTTTTTTCCTCCTCAAAGCTCTTCCTGTGTTCATACTCAGGTGTGTCAGTATAAACAGTTGATTTTCCTCTTTTTCGATTGGTTTTTTTCGGTGCTACATCTCTTTTTGGAAACGGTCTTACATCAGTTATTGATATTGACGTTGACGTAGACGTAGATGGTAAACCAATGGTATCAATTATTGATATTGACGTTGACGTAGATGTAGATGGTAAACCAATGGTATCAATTTCGTCACTTTGGATGACTACTTCTTGGTTTTGACCCAAGTCGTCGTCTGCAGGCAGCGGTCTGTCAGTCACTTCACTGGCTGCATAATCGGAATCAGAAAATACAAGTTGGTTGGGAGGCCAAAGTCCGGTGTTTTTGAAGGAGCTGACGATATTTTTTATGGTAAAAGCCTGTTCGTATGCAATCTTTACTATTCGTGCCAAGTGTCTAATTGTTATGATTTTGCCAGGATTTGCAAGCAACCAATCATGCTGAGCAATTCTAAGATAGTTTTTCAAAGAGGCGTGCATTCCAGTATCTAAAGGCTGTAACTTATGGGTGGTGTGAGGAGGACAAGCCAAAATTACTTAAATAACTTGTTTTCACGACACTGAACATGACTGTGTCTTGGAACATTAAACTAGATAAGATTCAAGACTACTTTAAGGTCTTGTGAAAGTGATATTTGCATTGACCTGCGCTTGTTTTCCAAATCAGGGGTATTCCGGGTATGTTACCCTTGGATTTGCAAGACAAAACCATACATCCTTCAGGCATTTTGTTACGACATTTTAAGTAATGAAAATTTAAAAAATTATAGTTACAATTTAATAAAGACCAATCACTAAAATAAGAAGGTTTTTATCAATCCAAAAAACTTCTGCAACCACAAAATAAAATCACACAGGGCAAAACAATCGAAATTAATATGGCGCAAACGGCAACAAAACATGTAATTTGCTCGGAAGGGTTGATTAGACGACAACGGCACAGCGCGGGTATGGTTTTCAAAACGCCGCGCCGTCGCACAAGAAAACGGGACTCCGGCTCTGTCAAAAGTATTATGTGTTGCCTACCTACATACTGATTTATCAGTGTGTAGGTAGGCAACACATTACAAAATTTCGTGAAGTTTTGTTACTGCGCAGAATCGAGGGGGGCACTCTGATAGTTATTTTCATAATAAGCCGGACATTTTTTGAACGAATAGGCCATAGTTTTGGACTTCCATTAACCTTTAAACTTCCTTGATAATAGTATGTATATTACCTGTTTGGTATTGAAGTTCATTCTGCACAGAATACAGCAGGAACTGATGCATTATATTTTGTTGACTTCTATGCTGTGTACCTAACTCTAATGAGAGGATAAGTTGCTGGATGTCTGCATTATATTGGTAGCTGACTAAAGCAATACAAGAGTTTTGGCAGTAAAAGTATGTCGCCTCGGAACTACCTCGATCCTTTTCTATCCAAAACAGGGCATCTTCCAGTGCCATTTTCTTGTGGTTGATTTTTATATGATACAAAAGATCATAGGATGAGCCTATAATAAAAAGGTATCGTCAATACTAGGTCGAGGTCGCGCAAGGTAGTGTCGTACCCGAATTACCTACAAATTACATTTATCAGATGTAAATGCCGAGTTTATTAGCAGGACGCCAGGACGGGTAGATCATCAGCGGTAATACTCGGCCAGCTTTTTGGCGTAAGCTCATAATATGTATGCTGTATTTTAGCGATCTAGGCGCTTATCAGGTTTTTTAAGTGATTTTAAGATGATGTCAATATTTTGTCTCTCGCAAAAATGCATGTCTTTAAAGACAAGCGCATGTGCGATTGTATTAAAAGAAAAACCACATAAAGGTTAGAAGTTTTTAAAACAGAGGTTTATCCAAACAATCAAAACCACAATTTAATAATAGAACACAAAATTTAAAGATTATTTTTAAAAATTTAAATGAAAAGTAGTAGAAAAAATTATATACATTCCTCTAGAGTAAAGTGCATTTCCTTCCTTGAATTTTAATGCCCTTCGCTTCGCGTCGTGCATCAAATTATCCGCGGGAGAAACAACGGCACTTCCTCCCTTGCTTACAAATAACTATTATTATTATAGTTGTCGTCGATGTCACCAGGGTTAACCATTGGATTATTGCCTTTACGGCGTCATTTAAGACCGCCGAAGATGCCGTAAACCCAGCACGACTTAATTGCTCGAATGACATTTTTTACCGATCCTTCAGTGCTTAACAGCGCTAGATGGCTAAAATACAGCTACAATAGCCTTCAATAAAAAAAACATTAAAAAACGACTCATTTCAACACATACCATCTAAAATTCCGTCTGACGGAGAAACAAACATTCCCATTATGCAATCGAAGAGGTTAGACAAGTGAGGTTAGATCCCTTTCGTATTTTGTGGGTTAGATTAAAAAGTCAATTCTAAACAGCTCAAATTTTTAGTTTATAAGGAATTAAAATGCCTCCGAAAGTACAATTTCACGACGTTAATCCATTTTTGCAAAGAATCAGAGCTTTTCTTCTTGGAAGAGAACACACTCCAGCTCTGAGATTTCCCGAAAACTTGGCGACAAGGTAAATGTATGTACATCTAGCACAAGAAAATACTAGAATAACTGCATCTAACCGTCTTATATGATTAGTATTGAGAGTAGTGTTTTAATAATATATTGTTGTAGGTCACCTCCACCTCCAGTGTTACCCGATGGCCCAGCACATAAGCTGAACTCTAATTATTACTATACTCGAGATGCTAGACGAGAAGTAGCACCACCTATAGTTGTCGCTCCATTACCAAAACAAATTGACAGTGAAAGTAAGTCTGAAGTAAAACGCATTACTCCTGGAAAAATTTGGAACTGGGATTAAGTCTACAGATGGTTAATAGTAAATTCGAACCATTTAAATTATTGTAGTATAATAAGAAATAAAGTTTATTATCACGTTTATTTTGTTTCTTTTTTTTTTCTCTGTATATAGTATTTTATAAAAAATGTTACCTGTGATATTTTGGAATCAAATAGCATTTATCTGGAACTAAATTTTAATTTACATGTAAATGGTAATGTGTTTAAAAATCTAAGAATTTTTTAAAAGAAATTGTAGGTACAATATGACATGGGAGTTGTAAAGTTACTTTTTAACTTTTTGGTCAAAAACATTCTTAAATAGAGGGTGGCCAGACGTCTTCTTTTTGAGGACAAAGTTTTGTTCAGTATAAATGCACTTTTTATAGTCTTTTTAACTAAACATAAAAAATACCTTGAGATATTTTAAATATCATCAATCATTTCTGCAAAATCGCCCGGCTAATGCTTACATTAATCCTGCCGTCCTTAAAAATTGATTTATTAATGTATATAAAATAATGTGGTAAAGATCGAACGCTGTTAGAATAACACCGATACGTCACGGTTTTATACGGGTTTGCCATATGAGACGGTGACGTATCGGTGTTGTTCTTACAGCGTTCGATCTCTACAGCGTATATTTTAAATAAATACTGTTCAAAATGGCTGACTACAATATACAAAATATTATTTCACAGCAAAACAATATGATTATAATTATTTTCTTGTTTTGCATAGAATCTTAGAAATGTGTGAAGGTTTGCGTTTTTATTTTTCTTTGGAACCAGGAACACTGAATAAAAAAATTTTTTTAAATGCTCTTAATCAGGCCTATTGTTGGTTCTTGCACTTCGTCTGAGGTTCTTGCATTTAATTATGTACATATTTTTCAAGACAATATTAAATGTTTAGAAAACTTACTCCTAGAAGTAATTATGAAAAGAATCATTTATACCTAGATTTATGACCTTTTAACTAAATAATTTTAAAAAACTGGACTAGATGACACTAAAAATAATCTTAACTTGGTAGGAAATTCAAGAAAGCATTCCGATTTTTGAAAACTTATGAAGTTAACCTCAATAAAAAATAATATTATAATATAACATATTATGTTGTTTAATCAGTTTTTTAAATAATAACAATTTTTATTATCTGATGCTTTTGAAAATGAAGAATATAGTATTAGCCCATTGCAGTCTGTAGGTAATTTTCATGACTTTAATTTGTAACAGGTTGAAAGGTGTTAAAAGATGTAGAGGGTGATTACCTAAATATGACTATAATTTTAGACTCGAAAAAAGTGTGCAGTGGTGGGGGGTGGAGGGTTAAAAAAGGTAAAAACGTGTTTTTCGCTTCTGCAAGCACCATTGTTAATTTTAGATTAACGAAAAAGATATAGCCTATTATCTTAGCAAAAAATTATTCGATCATGCTTTAGAACCCTCATTTAATTAAAAATTAAAAACCTTTGTTTTGCATGACAGAAATGGATAAAAAAATATTTTTGCAATAATTATCAATATTTCAAAAAATGGCTATTTTAACGGTTTTTTGCATTTTTCATAAACAAATGAACCAAATCAATTTTAGCCGGGCTCAAATTATAGGTTTTTTTAATACCTAAAAAAACATTCTGAACGTATTCCTCTAAAATTAACAATGGCGGTTGCAGAAGCGAAAGACACGTTTTTAGCACTTTTAACCCTCCACCCCTGCACACTTTTTTCGTGTCTAAAACTATATAGTCATGCATATTCAGGTAATCACCCTCTACAACTTCCAACACCTTTCAACCTGTTACAAATTAACGTCATAAACAGCCCTTATTTTTACCTACAGACTGGGCTATATAGGTACCAAATTGCCAACTTGGTGTTTTGTTCGCGTTGCTGTTGCAGTTTCCGTTCGCAAGTTGGACTTATGGCGTTTAATACAATCATTTATTAACGCCGTCCCCGCAGTTATTGTCATATATACTTCATATGTCGTTCGAGCGAAAAGACATCGAAACGTTAAGTTTATAAATTTGCCGTTATACCTACCATAAAAATCACAAAAAGGGCAACTGTACTCATTAGAATAACAAGTGGACTCATGTTTTTCCATTTCAGTTGTTGGCAAAACTTCTTTACACCCTTCAAAACGATTAATACAAGGAAACTTAAACTGTTTAGCGACTAATTCGTAAAGATGAGAAGTTGTACCTCCATCACCATCCTCGTGGCATCTACCACATGTAACGTTTTTATTGTGAAAAACTTTTACAGGAAAAACAGACAAATATTTTTTGCACACTGAGCAAGTTAATGTTTGCAAAGCTTCTTCTGATAATGGGGACATTTCTTTGCTCCTAATTTTCACTACGATATTATGATAAATCAAGTAACAGAAAATACTAATATATATATATGAAATACGAGTATTAAATACCAACTGTACCAACTACAAACTGCTTCGAACGCAGTCAAAATACGAAACACAAAGCATGAACGGACGACAATCGACAAAGATAAGTTGCAAGGTTGCTAACTATAAACGTAAGAAAACCTGACTAAACGAAAAATAATCAAATAATTTTTTGTCGCTCTAGGTTTTCATATCACAAACTTTAGTAATAGTCCGGGAGGCTACCGCAAAAATGCTGGCCAATAAGAGATACGCATGAAACATTTTTTTTTTATATTCCTATATATGAACTATAGTCAATTTAAAGTCGCACTGCTGCCTCAGCTCAGCGGGTTTAATTTGCATTTTTTTATCTAAAAAAAATCGTAAAATACCGGTTTTTCAATATAACTCGAAAACTAATGATTTTAGGAAAAAAAAGTTTATATAACCAAAATTAATGGTCTAATAAAAATGCGGCATTTTTGTTTTATAATTTTTTTTGTAGCTCTTTTAGTTTTTGAGATATTAATGATTTAAATTCAAAATTAAAATGCAAATATCTCAAAAACTAAAAGAGTTACGAAAAAAAGTATTGAACAAAAAATATGCATTTTAATAAGCTATTTTTAACAAAGTTATATGCACTTTTTTAATAAAATAAGTAATAAAGGAGATATAAGCAAAAAAGTGATTTTGGCCATTAAAAATTTGGCTAATAATTTTTTTGGTACAAGACAAGTAAGTATACCGACTCCGATCCATCTAAATATTGATTCAAAATGTTCTATTCATTGAATGAAACAAAGTAATACTCATGTGCCTCGATACCTCCCATTCCCTAGATACATATAAATTAAAAAAAGTACCTATAGATTAAAATTTGGTTGCTTTATACCTTACATATTAGTCATTTATAAGACTGGAAAGTAGTGTTTTTGCAAGTTGAGTCAAGCGGTTTGTAGGGCGAGCCGTAATTGACCGTAGGCGACTCCTTAAAGCTTGGCCAGACCTGCAAAACACTTGTTTTTCAATCATAATGTACAATGTTTTTTTTCAACCGAAGCTATTACAAAAAACAATAATAATATTTTAATGATCGACAACAGGTCTATTTATCCGCTTGACATGGATTTGATACTTATTATAACAATAAGAATAATTTAAGACACCCACTGTACGGTAGTAGTTAGGCTAAGCCTTCGTAGACTGTCCAAAGATAAAAAAAACCACTGAAGTTCTTTTCAGTAACAACCATGCATAAAAACGGCTATGCTCCAAATAGCAGCTTATTTTTCATTTCATGGATCTGCAAAGTAGCCCGAAAAAAAGTTACTTTCTGGCCAGAATGTTTTCCAGAAAATGGGTATTTTCCGATTGGTCAAAAAAAAACTTTTTAGGGGACTTATATAGCAAAAATTGAGTATTTTAAATAAATGATAAATTTAATCAAAGTTGTAACTTAAAGGATTTACTGTGAAGTATTTTATTTTGTACTTATAAGAGCCCCTGATAGTAGACATTTGACACATAAATTATAGTAATAATAATAATAATAATAAAATTATTAGAAAATTAATTTTTAAATAAATTGTAGATGCAGCACATTATGTTTTTAAATGACAACTATTCAAAAAGTGGATTGGCAGTTAAAAAGAGAGGCATAGGTTTAGCATGCTCAAGTTAATCAAGACGGCTCCCAGGGAAGAAGAAGAAGCAAGTAACGTAACTAGTATAACTGTAAGTAAAGTTTTTTTGAGGGATAGATTGAATTTTTAATTGGATTGTTTATCAAATAGAGGCAAAATAATTATATAGTACAAAGTGTCTAAATGTTTTTTTTTTAAATTAGGTGGTGTATCAGTATTTACCATTTAGTAATGGCTAATCGAGTAGCTAATATAAGAGAAAATTTGACTATATATTTAAAAAAAATGTAGGCTTTAAAGCCAACACAAGGTTTTTATCCTTTATAATAGTGAAATAAAGTATCTATGATACTATCTGCAAGTACAGTTTTTTTTTGCCAAACTTGTGATATAAAATTATCTTTTTAATTAATGAAGCAATTATGTCAGTAACCAAAAGTTTTGGGGCAAATATTTTACAAAGTTTTTTTTTTCCAGGTGCAACTAGGAGGAAAAAATAAAACAGAACATGGATATTAGTACATACAGTTGCTTTTTAATAAGCATTTTTTAAATTATGTAGGCAATTTTTATACCTAACTTAAGACTTTTTTACTTTTTTTTAAATATTACTCATATTTACACATCACGAAATGTGTAAGACTTTTTATAAAGTAAATTAAGAAAGATACACATTATCACATGAACATTTTTATATATCAACTGTTACACTTTGTGTGGATTTAGAAAATAAGCTTTCCATATTAAATAATCTGTACAAAAATTTGGGAAATATGAAAGGAGAGTTGTAGACATCAGATATTTTTATGAATAAATTTTTACCTGTAGTTTATATTAGTTTTTTTTTATTAGGGATAGTTACTTGACACTGGTTTTATCTTGGAAACTATTGTACTATTTCAGGGTGGACAAAAAAATGATTATCAAAAATAACAGGCGATTTATCACAACCTTTTTTTTACATCCATATTTTTTCAGTGGCATCTTTAATAGCAGAGTGGACGCAACATTTACTTTTATACACGAAAATGCTAAAACTTTAGGGTAAACAATTTTTTAATATTGTTAATTAATTAATTTTTTGAGGTTTTAATAAGCTATAGGGTACTTCACAGTTTTAGTTTTAGAAAACTCAAACATGAAGTATATTTAATCAAATCTTTTTTACTTGCCCAGTCTACGTTTTAAAAAATATGTTTCACTTTGTTAGTGCTTTTTTGCGTATAAGTAAACTTTCGCCCACTCTAGATGATTAACAGAAAATAGTATATGAGGAAAGGCTTGAAAAATCGTTTAGTAATTTTAATCAAATCCGTGATCAATTACTTTAATATCAAAAAAGTTTGCCCTTTTTAATATATATCCTGCGCCTCCTAGTGATAAAGTCGCCAACTTGATACGTTTAGTGACTTTCAAAGCCATCTTCATTATACTAATTTTTATTTTAAAGCTGTACCATCCATATGTTGCTGTACATTAAATGGTCAACAAAATACGATTTACGACCATAATTAATTAAACATTCTGTATTATTACTATAACACCAACAAAGGATCCAAAAGATCTTTTAATGTTATATGGTCAACATAACAGAACCACCTATTAAATCCTTAGAAAAACCTTTTACAACTTAAGTTATATAACGTGGATGTTTCAGAATATGTGTTAGGCCCAACCAATGCAAAATACGTAACGGGCCGTGTAAGTTTCAAACAAAAACGTTGTATTTTTAACGTCAACGATTTTGTTAAGTTGAAGAGAAATATAACGAAACTATTAGGTTCAAGGCGCTGTTATTGTTTCAAGATGATTAACGTAACAAAGGAACAAGAAAACATAAATGTAACGTAGTTAGGATGATTTTTTGCTTAGTGGGTCGAGCCAATGCAGGGGCGCACCCAGGAAAAAATTTCGGGGGGGGGTTATGAAATTACTGCATACCTACAAATTTTAAACAAAAAATGTATTTCTCATAAACAGAATATTGCACTTATCGGTAAACAAAAATAAAATTCTACATTTAGGCTGTTTCTAGCATACACAAGTTAAACTAAGTTTAAGAAAAGAAAATTTAAAAAAAAATAAGAGAAATTAAACCTAACTAAGTTTTAACTTTCTAGGCTTTTGAACAAATTTTTCTAAAATATCTTCTACACATGGGGTCAAGTTTCTATAAATATGTAAAAGAGTAAGACCATTTAGCCGATTTTCTGAAGAACTATTTTCTTAAATAATTTTTCAGTCTACGCAAAGTGGAAAAACTGCGTTCACCTTCTGCAGTAGAGACAGGCAATACAACCATTATAAACAGCAATACCTTGATATTTGCAAAAATATCTGAATCTGAAACGTGTTTTAACGCGCTTAAGGCATCTCTGGGTCGCTCTTCACTTGGCAGTCTAGCAATTGCTCTATACCATAGTCTAAGCTCGAAAATAAGCTCTTGTTTGGTTCCTGTCAGGTCATCGTTATAAAATAAAATTAAAAAAACAAAATCAGATATTGTCTCCTCGGTGAGAAGTGAAGGATCTTTTGGAAAGAGACTTTGAAATCCGGTTAATATTTGCCAATGTTTTAAAAATCTTTCTTTTAAATTTGCTATGAAAGAGTCCAAAAAAGAAGTATATATTGCAATCATATAGCAATCTTCAGTGCTCTCCGCATTAATGTTACACCGTTTTGTTTGATGTAGATTAATTTGTGGTTTTTTTATTTTAAATTCAAACTTTTCGCCCAATTGTTTTACGTTTAAAAATAGCTTATTAAATACAATGTCAGCATTTTCTCGCGTTCAGCTATGGTGTCATCTGCCAAATTTGTAGCTCGTTTTAAATCAATGTTTCGTTGCTGAAGTGCTTTACATAACAGACTACTAAAGCGAAAAACCTGATTTACAACTTGCAAAGAAATAACAAATTCGGGTTTAACCCCCAAAACCCGCCCCTTGGGTGCGCCACTGAGGCAATGGGGGATAATGTGGGGGCACGGATATTTTGTTTCATTGTTTTTTGGTCCAATAACTGTACCCATTTTGATCCACTTAAAACTTTACCCAAAAGAAAAGTATGTATGATAGTTTCATGTACTTATCACCAATTTTGTGATAAAAGAAGGGCAAGATAGTGTAAATGAGTTTAATCTAATCCTAAGATTGTGGTTGTACATTAAAAAGTGAAAATTTTTATAACTGATTTTTAGGCATATACTTTTTACTAATAACAAACATTCATGAGACAGAATAACAGTGGTTAAAAATGATTAGTAACCTTTGTTACCTAGGTATCCATTGCAACAGTAACCGTTAAATATTATGTGTCTACAGTATGTCGACCTTAAAAAGTTGATAATGTAAGTTTAAGAAACCAAAAATCTAATTTCTTTTTAAACAAATACAGGAAAAGCAAAAAGGAACTTAAAACATAAAATTGTACTTTCTTTTATTCAATTAGAGGAACCTGTATATATTAAAATTTGCCTGGTCTGCCCCGTAATTAATAATTTTGATCCTTTAAAAGAATGTACTACCTTATTAAATGAAATAAAAGTACCTAAATTTAAACCTTATTTCTTTTTAATAATCCACAGAAACCCACAAACATTATGGAAATCATCTAAAAGATTGTTAAAGATTCCTTACTTTTCTACTGCTATTTCCTATCAAAATTTTCATTTTCTATTATTTATTTTGATATATTATTATTATTTATTCGGTTACCTAACGTTACGTCTCATAAGAACACCTAATTTAAATATAAAAATACTAAGCTAAAGTAAAAAATGTTCGGGTATGTTACCCTTGGATTTGCAAGACAAAACCATACAACCTCTAGTCATTTGTTACGATATTATAAGTAACAAACAATAAACACAAAATTATAGTCACAATTAAATAAACACTAATCATTAAAATAAGAAGGTTTTTATCAATCCAAAAACTTGCAACCTAGGAAATATAATCACACAAAGCAAAACAATCGAAACAAACGGCTTAAAAAGATAATGTGTTCTACTTACCCACTGATTTATCGTGTGTAAGTAGGCACACATTAAATAATTTCGTGGAATTTCGTTTTGCGCAAAATCGGCGGGGCCAACTCTGACGTTATTTTTCATACTGGGCTGACATTTTTTGATCAAATGGGCCATAAGCATTGGGCTTCCATACACCTTTAAACTTCCTTGGTTTACAAGAACTATCCCTCCTTGTCCCCTGAATGGTTAATGCCAAACAAGGTTTGTTTTCTTTATTTCTATCCAAGAGTTTGTTGTGAAGTATTGACATTTCCTCAAGAATCACCCTGTATATGTATATTGCATTAGTTTAAAAAAAAACGTTAGGGCCGTTTTGAGATATTTCGAAATGAATGCATGGCTTTTATACATGGTACGATATGACAATGTTAATTATGCACAATTTAATTATCAATATCTCGTTTCACAGGCGATAAAAATATTTAGTTTTTTTTCAATTAGATAAAAGACACTTTTATTAATACTATATTTCAATTTCATTTAATCCTTAAGAAAAACCGTTTTACGAGTGATCTGATCTGAATGTTCAGAGGGTGGTAATATACCACTGCACCTAGACCTCAGTAGGTCCTTTGTGCTTCCTCTTGTACAGGCGGGAGATTCACTGCGTCGTCCTACCTATTGATTTAAAATAGTTTGCGACGTCTTTATGTGGAATCTCCCTAATTTCGGCCAGTAATGGCCAGTTCGTGCCCAGCATGGAGTTCCGTTAGAATGTGAGGGCGGGACAATCGCAAAGAATGTGTTCCGCGGTCTCATCTTTTTGTTCACAGCCTCTACATAATCCTGTGTTCGTTAGACCCATTTTAAATAGGTGTCCTCGTAGCCCGCAGTGGCCAGTTAGAACGCCCGTTAGTGTTCGGAGGTTCCTTCTGGACATCATAAGGTTTTTTTTCGCTATTGACTTGTCTGGATAGCTCAGCATCATTTTTGCGAAGTTGCAGTTCGTAGTATAATAGCACAGATATTAGTTTGTCCAAGCTAACAGTTTTAGGTTGGCAATGCGAATATCCTTACATATTAGTAAATTTTGTTTTTCACATTTAAGTTGGCTGATATAAGAATTTTAGTCAGGACCGTACTGAGGGAAGGGAGTTTCAAAATTTTAATATCTTTAAAAAATTGTTGTTAAATTACAATAACTAAATTCATCAGTATTTTTTTCTTGCTGTTCATATATTTGCATAAATTGTGAAAGCTTGATGTTTGGCCATACTTAATATTTTATTATAAATTATCATTTTTACCTATCTAGGGCAGATTAATAGTTATTTATTAAGTGTTTGTTATTTAGAAATAGTTTACACTATTTTACACTTTTTGTACACACTTAGTCCTTAAATACACCTTCAATTAGAGCGCTTAGATACGTAAAAAAAATGTAAAATTGTGTACACTATTTCTGAATATCAAACAGACCTGTTATATGTTTTGTTATATTTGCAGGCAAACTCTTTACAGTTGAATTGAAATATCCTGATAAAATATCTCACTATAAGGGATGGTTCGATATCCCTTATTATTATGCAAATTTACAATTTTTTAAAGATGCCTAAAGATAAGTCGATTTATTTCATCTAATATAACTTCATTAGCTGCTTTCTATATTAAATTATAAAATAAATAAAACAAAACAGTAATGATCATTTATTTATTCAGAGTATCATTAACACAATAAGATGCTTATATTTTATAAAATAAATTTATCAAAAACGTTGGAAGGTCATGTTTAACGCTTTAGAAGTGTCAGTGTCCAACAGGGGTTTTTATGAAAAAAGCAAAGGTATGTAATGACGAAAGAAAAATGTATGCAATCTGCACGCAGCAGATACTAGTCTAGACACTTTTAAGATAAGAGAGCAGACAAAGTGGTAGGTTTGGCGTTTTAGCAGCTGGACTGTAAATGGATGCTTGTGAGTTCAAGCATTTTGGCAACTACTGTGGCCATTGATGTAATGTGTTTAAATGAAATAGTCTTTTAATATTTAGTTTTTCATTAAGGGCAATAAGGTAGTTTAATAAAGAAAAGATAAAAAGTAAAAAGAAGATAGCTTGTAAATGATTTTTACCTTATTAATAAACTAATAATGTGGGTTTCATAAAATAGGGAATGTCTTATTATTTTTAAATATATACCATTTCAATTTTGTCGCCGATTTTGCAAAAGGAATATTTCGGTTTTTTAACCATTTAACCATATTTTCTTTTTTCCCGCCACTATGGTAGCTGGCATTACCTAAAATAACTAATGAAGGCCTTTTCAAATTAGGTAGTAGATCATCTCTAACCCAAGTCTCAAAATTTTATGCTTTCATCTCGCCATGGTAATCTCCTGTTTTTGTTTTAGATTTAAAACTTCTACTGGCACCATCAACAAATCCTTTTTCTGAACCAGCATGTAGAATAATGTATCTAAGGAAAATATAAGTATTTCATTAGTTCTTAATTAAATATACTTTAATGTTTCATAAGAATGCAGCAAGTGTGTTCTGTAGTTTAATGTTGTCTAAGAGCTACAGGTTTAATCATATGTCCTATGTATGAAAGAGACCCTAACTGAGGTATCTACTGTATCATAAAGTGTTGTACTGGCCGTAGCTTCTTATGTACTTGCCATAGGTTCAATTAGGTTAGGCCAAACATATAAAAAGGCAACCGCCGCTTGATGGCGCGATCAACTTGACATTTCTTTTTTCCTTTCGTTTTACATTCCGTTTAGGAATATTTTAACATTACCTTCTTTCGTGTTTAGTGAATATTTCAAAATATAATGAATGATTAACTCCATACATCACTTGCAAACAAGTTTTTATTGGTTTTTTTCAAGCCGTTTCTCCCTATCAGACATGGAAAAATAGAAGCTCCAAATGTCAAAACACAATAGGAAATGAATAAACAGATAATAAAGGTTTGCTTACTACTTATTATTATATTAGTTTTGTTGTGACATAGACTACGTTTATGTCTATAATTAATCTAGGTTTTAGCTGATGAATTCGGTTTTAATCCAATGAAATTTTGGCGGAAAATATATAATCTTTTTCGACTTTCAACTTCCAAATACTTTTTTTTGCAGATTTTTCACTACTTTTGGTTCTCTTAGGGTTTCCAAACGTCCGGATTTGCCCGGACATGTCCGGGTTTTCAAGGTGTCCAGGGACGTCCGGCCGCAATTTTAATATAGGTCCGGGAAAACGCCGAAGTTTGCAAATTCAATGAATATAGCCTAACCATTCCTTAACATTTTTTTCGCAACACCAATATTCCACACTGAATAGATAGCCGGAAACGGCTAAAAAATGCAGATGGACAAAACAATTTTTTATCAAAATGCAAGAAAGATGGTGAAGGAAATTTTCTGGGATCATTGAACACTTGCTAAGGTCTCATTATAAAAAAGAAATGTTAGTAACAAACCCTTTTTTCAAAAAATATTAATAAATTGATGAGATACTCTCAAAATATTGTGAAAAAAAAAACTTTGACTGCTTTTTTAATATTCTAGAAAAATCAGAATGGACCCAAACTCATATGTAATGATAGGTACGGGTTTTCCCATTCCAATGAACTTTGAATGAATAAAAAATGTACATTATTGCCCGAGTAATGGAACAATTCGTCCGCCCGCTTATAAGTGAATCCATGAAGAGAGCGGCATTCTAGCGGTACAGCGATAGCTGAAATGAGGGGACTTTTGGGTCCCGTTATCTCGAAAACTATCCATTTTTCGAAAAAAAATTATAGGGACCATTTTTGTAGGTTACAAGGCGATCTTCATTTTTTGTCAAAACGAAAACTCTCCAATTTGCATATTTTGGCAGATATTAGCGGGAAACCCATTTTTCGGGCCTTGATGGGCCATTTTGAGCCCTTTCCCACCTGTTAATGTTGATAAACTTTTTTTCGCTTGAAAGCATCTCTGAGGACCTAAGAATTGCGCCACAAGGGAAAACTGTACAGATTTATTTACAGCTTTGTCCCTACATTTACTGGACCATTATGTCAATTTGAATCCGAATTTATAAAACTACACAAGAAATATTTTAGAATTAGGTTTAGTAAAAAGGAAATATAGGCATTATTACAAATAAATTAATAAATAAAACCATTGGGAATTTTCTATTATTCTGAAAAATATCTATAAATAAATTTTTGTAAATCCTAAATTTTAAAAACAAACTTTTTGTTGCTCAAAATTATGATTATCTACAGATTATCAACTGATCGTGTTCATTTGGTATGTGCGTTAATATAGGAAGTAAAGTTTTCTTTTTCTTATAGGTTATTTTTGGTTTTTTATTATGAGCCTGCTGCAGCTGTAGATATTTATTTAGTTTCTTTTTTATTTCTTTAAAAGCATAATTTTAATAACTATCTTTGGTAATTGTCTCGAAAGTTGCCTCCTCTCCGATTTTGACCAAATTTGGTATACGGGGGTTTTTTGGGGCGCTGATGACGAATCTGAAAAAATATTTTTTCCAGGGTTGCAAGGATTTAAATCAATTGATTTTAATCACTATTTAAATCACTTGATTTTTTTAAATTTAAATCATGATTAAAATCAAAAATAAAAATTATAAAAAAAATAATTCGGGTTATGAAGAAAAATCGAAACAAAAATAAATTATGTTAGTATAGTAAATTAATTTATTACAAGAACACATAGATAGAAGTATTATTGCAGAAAATATTCAAAACAAAAAACAAATTTAATTGTAATATTTGTAAAAAAACACAGCAAATGATACGGGGTTATACACATATTATATCGATTTTTAAATTTTTGCAGTTGATGTAATGTCAGATTAATTTCTTCAAAGTAATCTTCTAATATTTTAAATTGCTCTACAACATCTGAAATAGTGGCGTCGGTCTTTTGCAACCTATCTATGGCAATGGAAATGACTTAAGAATTTTGAGGTAATCTTCAGCACTTCTCTTTAAATGAATGTTTGAAATTTTTTCCCTGACAATACTGTCAATCTTTTCTTTGTGTTCTTCACTGATTCTAAAAAGTATGGGCCATGATTCGGTAAATACTTGCAAGCAGTCTGCAAGCGAGTTCCATCGAACATCACTAGTATAATCTTAACTAAAATTAAACTCAAGATATAAAAATAAAACGAGTATATTAAAATATTTTATGTAAACAAATAAATGAATATTAAGAGCAAAACAATAAAAAATACATAAGCGCGCTTCGGCAGTCAAAGAGTCGAAATCGAAGTC
Source organism: Listronotus oregonensis (assembly GCA_019359885.1). Lineage (NCBI taxonomy): Eukaryota > Metazoa > Arthropoda > Insecta > Coleoptera > Curculionidae > Listronotus > Listronotus oregonensis. The sequence goes on from JAHBCN010009733.1 coordinate 18,799, forward strand.
GAAGTTCAAGTCGAAGTGCCCGTCCGTTTTTCCGCCTTCCTCGGTTCCCCGTCTTTTTACGCGTCGTATGTACCATTTTGCTGCCGTTTGCAGATTCTGGTTCGGGGAACCATGACATCACCAGCATACGTTAATTTTCCAACGGTGCCGGCCAATGAGAACGCGGCAGCCAGTTACGACAATGGCGCCAAGTTTAAACTGTAAATCGACCACTCGAGGCTGCCATTAATTTTCTTGATAGATTGGTGAATGAATTTTATGATCCTTTAGTTTGACTATGTGATTAGAATAATTAATTATTATTTAGGTATTGTAGATTATTGTATAGGTTTTAAAATAGAAGTTACAATGTGTATGTGTTTATACTATTTTATTAGTTTTTTAGGGTAAATAGAAATATAAATAAATGATATTATACATATTAAATTTTATAATTCAGCTTTTATTGTTATAGTGCCCTATACAGGGTGTTTCTAATAACATGCTATTATTTAAGGGGGTGATTCTTGGACCCATTTTAAGAAAAAAAACTTCATATGAATGTATGTCCTAAACGTCTTATCTTTTGAGATAGAGGGTATTAAAATTTTAAGAAAAAAATAATTTTTTTATTGTCATTTTCATACCACTTTAAATATTTTATGAAAATTGGTGTACAGGCGTTTATGCATTAAAGAGCATTTTTTTATCCTAAGAAACATTTTTTATTTCCAACAGTGGCGTCCGTACTGGACTCTGACTAGATATTTTTGAAGGAAAAAGTAGTCCGCCACTGCTTTCTCTTAAAATAAAAATTATTTTTGGAGTCCTTGGTCAATTTAAAATAAATTTGGTTACTTGACTGTTTTTCGTACGATTCACCGTTTTCCCATAAAAAAAATAAATTCACTTATTTGCATCTCACTGGACCAATTACGAGAAAAAACGATTTATGTAACTTTGAACAATAATTTCTTCAAAATGTTTCTTAGGTTAAAAAATGCTCTTTAATGCATAAAGCCTACAGCAATTTTCATAAAAATATTTAAAGTGGTATGAAAATGACAATAAATCATTTTTTCTTAAAATTTTAACACCCTGTATCTCAAAAGAGAAAACGTTTAGGTCTACATTCATATGAGTTTTTTCTTAAAATGAGTCAGAATCACCCATTAAATATTAGCATGTTATTAAAAACATCCTGTATATTTATTTATTTATTTACAAATCAGTACACTACAGAATAAGATATTCTAAATGGTACGAAAACAATACAACAAAATTAAATTCCAAACAAATTAAATTAAATTAAACTAACTTAAGGCAAATAAAAGAGAGTAAACTAGCTAAACCATATAAGGAAGACAGGTCTACATACTTCCACTTAACAATCTTTTTTTTTTTTTTTAATGACAACAGGCTAATCAGCCATTCAGCCAGTCACAAAGTGTTACTTAAATAAAAAAAAAAGTCAAAAACAACAATCTTTTTAACGCAATCAAATTAACAGAAAAGATGGCACAATCAGAGAAAAACCTATACTAATTATTAACCAAACGGTCAACAAGCATTACATCCATAGTTAGTTCTGTGATAACATTCGTAAAATAACTGCGCTTGCCTTGTGCGTCTTATAGGAATTAAAAACGTAATTAAATTTAAAAGACTAGTGCAGTCAATTCCTCCATTAAGAAGTTTGTAGAGGAACAGTAAATATGCGTTTCTAAGACGACATTCCAGGCTTTTGGCACCACAAAGCAAAAGCTTAGTATCGTAAGAGATGTTACTGTAGGGGAAGTGAAATTTATTCAGAAGATATTTAAGAAATTTACTTTGAACCTTTTCAAGTCTCTGAACATGACAAGCGTAACGCGGAGACCAAATCACAGAACAGTACTCTAAACTTCGAACAAGTGAATTATATATATATTCTTACAAATTAATCATAAATACGAGTAAACACTGATGAAAGTATACAGTTATTTTAAAGCAGATAAAATATATAAAAATGAAAAACTTAAAAATATATGTTCTACTTCTTATTTGGATAATACGTTTGTTTCTCAAGTTTCCTTTTTCTAGAATTTTCTTCGGCATTCTGTAGTTTGTCCGCTTTATATTTCCTAAAGATATTGACGTACTTGCTAAAGGATTCTTCATCCAAACTGCGAGCGAAGCTATTCATTTCTTGCAAAATAATCTGTAACAAATCCAAAATTAAAGGTCTCATAATTGTAATACTTGCAGTGTCACAACCTCTCGCTTGTCCTCAAATGCCATGGTTTCTATATGAGGCCTGGTCTCCTGAATGAAATGGTTTACATCATCATGATAGCGTACCTGGCTTGTTGAAGGCTCATCAATAAACAAAACATTATTCTCGTCATCATCAGGACTTGAAGTACCTAAAACAGACTTGCTTCTCTGCTCAAACATAGCTACAGCGTGTATATGTTTACATATTACAGTTTTTACAGCATTTTCTGGACACTGGCAACAATATCCTCCTCCTCTCCTATTATCAATTTTAAATTTCCTGATTAGATATCTAAATCTCCTCTCGTTACAAGGTTTCTTCTCTCGAGTTGATCATTTTGGATTATACGTGAATCTTCAATTATCCTTTGGTTCGATACACCTGCAGTTAATTTTTGAACAATTGTCTCTTGTTCGACTTTAGATAATCTCTTGGTCCTTAGTTCATCAGTGTGCCCACATGAGTTTCAACAAACTTTACAGTCACAGATCCTAAAAGAAAATTAAAAAGATTAGCTGTAGTAATAAGATTATTAAAAAAATATTTACCCTCGGCTGAAATGTCAACCATAATTCTTGAAGGACATGTTCCATGAATATGAATACTACCTCCACTTTTCACACTACGTTTTTGAGCTGTGCTGGCAAATCCTAAAAAAGAATAATACCATACAATAATTATACTTCCTTATACATCACTACACAAGCACCTTTGTAATCACTTCTGTTACACTCATCTATTTTCTTTTCTTCACCGTGTGCATATTTTCTTCCTGTACGGCAAGCATAGTCTACTTCTCTATTCTCCTGGGTCCTCCAAGCTGAAAACTCTTCAAAATTCCTAAAATACAAAGTAGATTCTTTTATAGTTAAGTTATGAAAAGTACTTAAATGTTTAATCAAGTCTGTATGGAATGGAAAAGAAGTTTGGTTTATGCAGATTGGGCATATGATATGCTGAGTTCTTTTAGATCCTTCTGATGTAGAAACTATATCTTGGTCTGAGTGTTTTGTTCTTATATGTCGGTTTTTAGTCGATATACTTGAAAATTCTATGTTGCAAAATTGGCAAGTCGTAAGTTTATTCCTAAAAATAAATAAAACAAGATTAAATTGAATCATAACCTAGAAATATCAAATAAGAGCAATAAACTTACTTTTCCAGTTCCATATTACGGGTCTAATGGCCTGAAATAAATAACAAAATGCTTTGGCAATAAATAAAGCGCTGTCGAAGCTCAATTTCCAATAATATTAATAATAATTCTAAAAAGAACAAGAGCATGGAAATATAGGCGGGAAATCAGCAAAAATCCAATGGATTCTAGCAAAGCGATTTTATCCGATGCCAAACGAAGTGCCCTTCGGTGCAGATTGATGATAGTGCCTTCTGATTGGTTCGGCACCGTTGGAAAATTAACGTATGCTGACATCACCGACTCGGCTCCAATCTTGATGATTGAAATGCTTACACTAGGTATGACTAGTTTTTTGCCTCCTTCTTTGGCATATGTTGCAGATGCAAAATGATTGTTTCTAAAGTACTTTACGATTTGGACTACATGCTCTTTTATATCAACGATTTCCAAATCTTTACATAATAAATTTAGTATATGTGTAGCACAGCCATATGCTATTACATTGAATTTATCAGATGCCTTTATTTCATTTCACATTGCAGACATGTTAGCTGCATTATCTGTCACGAAACTACTCACTGTACAATCATACTCGGTTTTTAGTTTGTTTATAAGGGTTGCTGCAATTTCTGTTAGGTAGTCGGATGTATGTGGATGCCCAGTTGTATCTACAGTGTCGAATAGAAAGGAGGAGCCATTTTCTGCAGTAACTGTTGCACATACTATGGGTTCATTATGCACATTAGACCATCCATCGAGTGAAAGACAAACGTTACTTCTAGACAACCCCTTAAAGCATTTGCTTCTTTCTTCGATATATATTTGATCAAGCAGTCTGCCTGACACATCGTTTCGACTGGGCGGTACATATCCAAGTCGTAGTAGTGCTATAGCTTTCTTAACTTCGGATTGCTCCAGGCAGATGAAACTGCTATTAGTTGCATAGAGGGCTCTGGCAATCTGCTTATCAATTTCATTTTTGGCAGGCTTACTAGCACGTACAACAAAAGACATCAGAGATCCAGAAGAAGTTGTGTCAGTAATGTCACTAATGTCAGTATTACATTCTTTTCTTTTTTTGTTTACTGGGATTGAAGGGGAAACTGAGTGCGACGTACTTGCTTGCTGAAAGTTTTGTTCAGTTTGAATTTGTGACGTATTTATGCTTGAAGTACGTTGTACCTGCAATTAAAAAAAAATAATATGATGCTTCAATTGTCCATAGATTATAGATGTATGTAAAGTATCTAAGAAAACACATTGGGTCTGGTGCGCTTTATGTGTCCCGGAATTTTATAATTTTTCTAGTTTGGTTTGATAGAGCCCGTCAAATAGAATCAATTTAATTTAAAGCAAAAAATAAAAAATCGTTGAATGAGCCACTTTTTTGAGAAATAAAAGGTGTTGTGTTGTCATAGTTACATACCTTAATAGTTACTTGGATAAAAAATAAAAAAAATTGTATTTTTTCAGAAAATATTGTTCATCCAAGAATTTTTTGTTGCAAATAGTGTTTAGTGTTAAAAAAACGTATCAATTCCAAAGCATTTTCAAAAATTGTGAAATTCCGTGACACATGAAGTGCACCAGAAACCAACACATTGATCACATTGTTGTAAAAATAAGTTTTTAAAAATTTCCAAACATGGAAAATTGGAAAAATATTTCAACACCATTTTTAAAAATTAACAAATAATAAAAAGGTACTTACGGTTAAAACTGATTGTGATTGTGATAACGTTGAGAAGAATGACGAGTCACTATAAGTATCGATAGTATCGATGTCTTCATTATTTACATTTTTACATTTTTCCCAAGTGCTTTTTCATCCTCTCCACCAATCCTTGCATTTCCAAATTACATTTTTTACATGTAGCGCGACATCCCGGTTTTCTCTTCGCTTTCCCAGATTTTTCTTTGAAAAACTGCCAGATAAGGTCTTTCTTTCCACCACTTCTTCGAAACGACATATTCAAAAAACTATATTTTATACTTTACACAATATCAAAATTTTCAGTTAGCCGTAAAAACAATGCTCGCGCGCACAGATCTTAACTAGGAAATGACGCCCGTCCGCGTTCCTCCCCTTTATGTAGACCGGTAAATCTGCGTGTTCTGACAGGAATTTTCAAGAAAGTGCAAGTGCTTTCTCGCGGTAAATATTTAATATAAGAGTTTATAAAAACGAAAAATATTAATAAGGACACGTTACAAACTTCGATTGTGCTATTTACAAAAAAAAAAAAAAAAAATCATGATTTTTTTTTAAAAATCGCGAGTTTTGATTTTTTTTTTTAAATCATCTCTGGTAATTGTCTCGAAAGTTGCCTCCTCTCCGATTTTGACCAAATTTGGTATACGGGGGTTTGAAATTGAATGTCATTTTTTTTTTCAAATCGCTTGCAATTTTTTTAATTATTTTGAATAAATTAACCGTAAATTCATTTTCTCTTTTTTTTTAACATTTGTTTTTTGTTTGCATTTTTTAAAATTTTTTATTTCTCTTTCAATGATTCAAGGAATATTTTAAAAATTACCAAAGAATATAAAATTTAAAAATTTGTTTTATATATTTCTTCAAGCAACGTTTTTATATAAACAGTTAAAGCATTTATACACCACGAACATTGTATAAAAGCCAACTCGTTTTTGTTGCATCACAATTTTGTTTTCTTAATTCGGTCGGAAAAGCCACGGCGTTAACGTTGTTAAGTGGATGCCAAAGTGTAAATAACGGTTAATTTATTTTATTTAATATAATTGAAAAAATTGAAAGAGATTTGAAAAAAAAAAGAAAAAAATTGACATCCAATTCGGAAGTTTTAATGAATAAAGGCGCGTAAAGTGTATTTTAAAATTTCTTGCAATTTTTTATAAATTTAAACAAAATTAAAAACAAAAAAAGAAAATCTTTAACGGGAATCGAACCACGGACTGTCTGGACGCAAGTCTGATTCTCATGCCGTTAGACTTCTAAAGTCTATTCGGTACAGAAGCATCCTCCCATCTTTGACTGACGATTTCTCGAAAACGAAGTCTAGCTGGAACCTACAATTTCGGGGTTTGGTTACTACCTACCCACACTATAAGTACGCGAAGTGCACCTGTCAGACCGTCCCCTCATAAGACAACTTAAAATTCTTAATTTTTGTTTTTTTAATATAATAAGAAGGTTTTTTGAGTTCTTTTTGGTAATAAACTTGGATAAGTTAAAATGCTATTTGTTACCCTTCTATAAAGTTTGTCTTGGTATATAACTTTTACTTAAGTTAAGAATCATACAGAGATAACATTAAATATCTTTAAAACGGACATAACAAATTTTTAATTTCTAAAGAATTATACAAAGACATTTTGAAGTATCTTTTAAAATTCATTTTAAGTTGTCTTAATTTTTAAGTTGCTCGGATGTCATATACTGTAAAGATAGGGTAATTGTCTCGAAAGTTGCCTCCTCTCCGATTTTGACCAAATTTGGTATACGGGGGTTTTTGGGCAACGTTTCGTTTTCAAGATATTCATCATTAAAGTTGAAAATCAAATTAACCCCATTTTCACTATATTCCCCCTTCTTTTTGTACACAATTCTTGAGTTTTACACTAAAGTAACACACAATATTTTTTAAAGTAACACACAATATTTTTTTAAAAACCTTTTAAAACCTTGTATTTTTAATTATTTTACACCTTTTTGCATTAAATTGCGAACTTTCAAGTTCAAAGGCAGCAGCCATATTTGTTTACAAAATCCCTTGTGTATACATGGTTGCGGCCACATTGGGGCGTATGAAAATGGAGGTTTGCAATTAAATGAAAAATAAGTGTAAAATAAATATAAAAACAAGTTTTAAAAGGTGCTTGTGAAATATTGTGTTCAATTTAGTGTAAAAATCAAGAATTCTGTGCAAGGAGAAGGAGGAATAGTGTAAATAAGGTTAGTTTGATTTTTAACTATGATGATGAATATCTCGAAAACGAAACGTTGTCGAAAAAATATTTTTTCAGATCAGCGCCCTTAAAAACCCCTGTAAACCAAATTTGGTCAAAATCGGAGAGGAGGCAACTTTCGAGACAATTACCCTATCTTTACAGTATATGACATCCAAGCAACTTAAAAATGAAGACAACTTAAAATGAATTCTAAAAGATAGTTCAAAATGTCTTTGTATAATTCTTTAGAAAATAAAAATTTGTTATGTCCGTTTTAAAGATATTTAATGTTATCTCTGTATGATTTTTAAATTAAGTAAAAGTTATACAGGTCTGGAAACGAACCCACCGACCATAGGAAATTACATAGTATGTTAAAGCATAGGCAATATTCGAGGTGGGGTTCGGGCTCAGCCGTATCGCCGTCCGACGAAAGGCGATAGCGTCCTGATCTCGTTCGGTCTCGGATCAGATTTACCACATCGCTGGAGGAAGGTACTGCACGCTTGGAAACAAGTAGGCAAAATTACGATATGCCATATTCTGTGTGGAATTATTTGTTTTCATAAGTTTTTTTTGTTGCCGACTGAGCGAAATAAAACTGGTATTCGGTCATAAATAAATTAAACAAAGATCTACAAATAAAATTAATAATAATTCTATAAAAATGAAAAATAATATTTATTCCCTAAAAACAGTCTATTTAATTAGATGTTCAAAAATGCCACCCTTGATACGGCGGAAAGTCGGACAAGTTCGGCGCGCTCGTTGCAGAGGGGAATTGTAGGAGAGAACATAGCGAATTGGTAGAAGGGCTTGAATACACGTATTTCCTATGGTCGGTGGTTTCGTTTCCAGACCTGTATACCAAGACAAACGTTATAGACGGATAACAAATAGCATTTCATCTTATCCAAGTGTATTACCAAAAAGAACTCAAAAAACCTTCTTATTATATTAAAAAAAAAAAAAAAAAATTAAGAATTTTAAGTTGTCATAGTATTATTCTGTAGCATTTTGGGTATGAAACGGTTGTACTGATGATTTTCAGCAGTCAGTAGTTATCAGATAGAGTTTTTATCCGTTGAAATCATAGACATAAACGTAGTCTTACTGCCGAGTGATGATCGCGTTGTTAAATTTAACAATGGACTTAGCAATCGTTAAAAGTTAACAGCAGTTTAGAATGTTTAACAAAACGTCATTGTCAGTGTTATTCAATGATTTTAGTAGGAAACCTGTCAAAATCTGACATTTTGTTAAACATTCTAAACCGTTGTTAACTTTTAACAATTGCTAAGTACATTGCTAAATTTAACTACGCGATCATCATTCGGCCGTTAGTCATGCATAGTAAATTCAAGATTATTAAAAGATATATTTTGTAAATTTTAGTTTTGATGCTGTCAATTACCACAGAACCTTCATAGTAGCTACTTAAGATCTTTAACACTGCTAATACAGGATGAATATATCGGAAGAAATTTTACATAATCTCATCTGCTCAAATTGCGAGAAATATTTGTCTATTCCGCCAATAAAAGTGTACCCGAATAGACAAGTTAAATGTGGAAGGTGTTGCGAAGAGAACGATGGAGGTACCACATCTCGTCTTTATGAAATTCCTACGAAGGATTTACTGTTTCCTTGTATTAACCATATGGAGGGATGTTCAGAAAAACTATCGATATCCGAGATGGGCGGGCATGAAGAGAGATGTCAAGGAGAAAAATATTGCTGTCCTGTATGTCCTTATGCAGATTATTCGTTTAATTTTCGTATGCACATCACCAATCAACACGAAAGCCAGATGTTGAAAAACAAAGAATTCTCCATCGATTTTGATAAAGAATCTCAAGATAGCATCTTTTTTTACTTTGATAGCGGCTTACTAATATATATAACAGCTAGGTATGAATTTGTTTCTCAACAATTAATTCTCACTGCAAATTTAGCTAGAAAAGAAAATAAGTTAGAAACTTTAATATGCAATTTTTTTCTATATTCCATTGAAAATACGCTCATATATAAAACCCCAAACGTACCTTGTCCAAAATGGGGTCCGTTTAGGGAATTTTTTAATATTAGGGTGTCATTAGATAAATATCCAAAAAAATTAGCAATTTGTAAATTTGAAATAAATGAAGAACCTATATTGCACTTGGAAAAGCCCCCACTTACCATGGATTCTTCCACTGATTCGGCTTTATTAAGATACACTTTCGAGAATATTAGCAATATGACATTAAATACATATGTATATGCCACAGTGCCAAGTTATGGGGTATTAAACATCCCTTGGAAAGCCTACGTTTCAAAGGTTACGAAAGAAAATCAAAATTTCTTGTCGGTATTTTTAGAAAAGGAGAAAAACACACAAGATTTTTATATAACAGCGAATGTTACTTTATTAAGTATAAATAAGAAATATAATATAGTTCGCGCGTTTAATAGACGGTGTGTAAAACACGGGTTTTATGTTAATAGGTTTTTAAAGTTTGAGAGTATTGTGAATCCCAAGTATGGTTTTATAGAGAATGATTCCATTAAGATTGAGGTCTTGCTAAAAGCGGAATTGGTTGTCGAGAATCAGACGAGCGAATGCGCCTCTAGCAAAAGAAAATATGTATCGGATGATAGTCTTAACATTACTTCAAGGGGTATAAAGCGGGAAAAATTTTAGTAATTATTGCTGAGGTGAACACTAGTTGTTTGAAATATTTCCGCGGAAATGGAAATATTGGAAATATCCGAGCGTGTCTCGAAAATAGAATTTTAATTTTTGGATGACAATTCCAGTCATCTATAAATAAGTTGAACTATCAAAATTCGAAATTTGCCATCGGGTAGAAGGGAAAAAGTTAATGGTTAAAAAAATCGTAAAGTTTACGGTTCTATCAATCGTGTCGTCCATTGTATATTGTTGATTAATTATTATTTTGTTTTTAACTTTTTTTTTATCTTTGGTCAGTCCACGAAGGCTGAGGCCTAAGTACTAACATAGCGTGGGTGTCTTAAGTGTCCCGAGAGGGAGTTTGTTCACACGGAACTTAAATATTTGGAGAACAGGAGGAGAAGGAAAAACATCTGCAGGTAGAAAGTTCCATAGTCCAGACACTCTAGGGATGAAGGAACGAAGGAAGCGGGAAGTTCGGGGCCTCTCTAGTTGAACTGTAAAAGGATGCATAAAAGTTGCACTACGTGTTGCTCTGTTAGGATCTGCCAGAGGAGGAATTATACTGGCCAACTCCTCTGAGCAGAACCGTGAAAATACCTATAGCGACAGATCCCTCCCAGCTCGACGGTGGGCAAGAGAAGGAAGCTTTTCTGTAAGCGTGGGATCGTTAATAAGACAAACAGCTCTCTTTTTAATGGAGTCCAGAATGTGTTCTGTAGGAGACGCCATTCCCCAGACATGAGAACAATATTCTAAAGATGGTCTGATTTGGGATACATACAGATAATATAGATTGGAAGAAGAGAAATACTTTCTGGCTCGAAAGAGGAATCCAAGCTTTTTTCAAGCTGCTGAGGCTGTGGATGTAATGTGTTTGTGCCAGTTGAGGTTATTCTCAAAAGTAACGCCGACAAGATTAAACGATTCATTGTTCTGCAGAACTTGGCCGCTTATATACAAGGATGAGCATTGGCAGAATTTTTTCGCGACAGCGAATATGACTGTGTTTTGGAGGTATTAAACTGAACAAGATTTTTGGCGCCCCAATCCAAGATAAATTTAAGGTCTTGTGAGAGAGAAATCTGCATTGACCTACGCTTAATTTTTAAATGAGGCTTTTTGACCGGCTTGACAAATTAAATGTTAGAGTGGAGGGTACTATCGTCAGCAAAACTATGAATGGGATTGATTGTGGAAGAGAGAAGATCGTTAATGTGTAAAAGAAACAGAGTGACTGCCAGTACTGAGCGCTGGGGCACCCCAGCATTAATCTGGTAGAAGCTGAAAGAATGACCATCTACAATAACTGATATACGTCGATTAGAAAGGAAACTGGTGAGCCAAGAGCAAAACTTACGTGGAAGACCGTAATAAGGAAGTTTGTTAATGTTAGGAAGTCTGTGTCTGTTAAGAAGCCCATCATGTTAGACCTGATTGACAACTTGGGATATGTCAAGAGCAACGATCTGGGATTCACCAAGAAATTCAAGGGACTTATTCCAGTTGTGTGAGACAAAGGAAAAAAGATCAGCTGTGGATCTTCTGTGACGGAATCCATACTGTATGTCATGCAAGATCTTGTGTTTTTTTAGATACTTCAAGATTTGGGAATTAATGATTTTTTTATTAGGTACTTTGTAAACAACAGAAAGAGATATAGGTCTATAGTTAGAAGGAACAGTTTTGCAACCTTTCTTGGGGAACGGAGGCGAGTTAGGATTGGTGCAAGCTCGGGAGCAGTTTTTTTAAGATGATTGCTGATGATATGCCATCCATCCCAGACGACTTTTTAGTAATAAGAGAATTTGTTTCATTCGCGTAATTGTCTTACCAAATACAAATCGTACTTAGATTTAGAGCCAGATATTTTTTATCTGGTTTTGAATACTTCGGAAACTTAACTCGTTTTTTAAAATATATATAAAATATCCGGTTAAATCTGACCATTTATGGTATTACCTATGATAAACTTTTATTAAATATTTAGTTTTTATTTCCAATATTTCCATATATTTTCAATGTTTCCAGATACACTATCGGCCAAAAGTGGAGAAACATTTACTTTTATGGTAATAAATCTTTAAAATATAATGAATTTGTTAAAATATTTACTGGACTATATTAATCTTTGCTAATGCTATTAAAAAATGTTCCAACATTTTTTATCTTATCTTTATCATTCGCAGAAAAAATTGTTTTTAAAGTTTTTTGCTGACAAAAGTGGAGAAACATTCCAAACGGCATTTATTTTCCACTGTTAAAAGAATCTTAACTTATTTTAGTTCGGTTTTAATGTTTGTTGATATATTGTGTTACACTGTGCAAAATGCCTCGTGGAATTAACCTTAGTACTGATCTTAAAAATTTAATTATTTCAAAGTTTCAAGCTGGTGTTAAAAAAGTGATATTGCAAGACAAATTAATAGGCATAGATCAGTAGTTTGCAAAACCATTGCTCTTTTTAAAAAAAGAAACTCTGTAGTTACCCATCCCAGGACGGGTAGGCCAAGAAAAATGGACAAAGCGGCAGAGAGAAAAATAAAAAGGTTGGTCACTGAAAATCCTTTTATGACTGCTGAAGAAATCCAAAAAGAAATACCGGAAGTAAAAGTATCTTTGCGAACCATTCGCCGTCGGTTAACCGAAATGGGCCTTTACGGACGTCGACCAGCAAAAAAACCTTTAATATCCAAGAAGAAGAGGGCGGCTAGGATCCAGTTTGCCCAGGACCATTTGGAATGGACAATTAAAAAATGAAAAACGGTGCTTTTTTCCGATGAAAGCAAGTTTTGTTTGTTTGGATCGGATGGCAATGGGTTCGTCGTCCTAGAAACACTAGATTGGATCCAAGGTATACAAGGGCAACGGTAAAACATGGGGGTGGGAATATTATGGTGTGGGGCTGTTTCTCTGGTTGGGGAATGGGGCCATTGGTAAAAGTAGATGGAAAAATGGACCAGTTCCAGTTTTTGCATATCCTTGAACACCATATGCTTCCTCATGCTGAAGAAAATATGCCACTTCGTTGGTCTTTTCAGCAAGATAATGACCCCAAACATACTGCGAAAGTGGTCAAACAGTGGTTTCAAGACAACAACATCCCTCTAATGAAGTGGTCTGCACAGAGTCCTGACCTAAACCCCATCGAAAACATTTAGGCAGGAAAATTAGGCAAAAAAATAAAGAAAAATTTAAAAACCACAAGGATTTGTTAAGAGCCCTTCAAGAAGAATGGAATTCCATATCACAAGACTACATTGACAGCTTAATCCACTCCATGAAAAGTCGGTGTATTCAAGTATTAAAGAATAAAGGATATGCCACACATTACTAAGTCAGGGACTGTATATGACCAATATATTTAAATTAATTAGGAAAAAAATATTTTGTTTCTCCACTTTTGTCATTGTAAAGTTTTAAAATAAATATTTATTTTCCACAGTACTCCTGTTTATCTAAATTTATTTACTCTACGAAAAAGTAGAAATAAGCCTTAATATAAAATCATTAAAATCAATTTTAATATAAGATTGTTTATATAAGATTATTGCCTAAAATGAATTGTTTCTCCACTTTTGGCCGTTAGTGTATATTTCCGGAAATATTTCCAAATATACAGGGTGGGGCAACCTCAACCGCCACGGAGTTTATACGAAAGCCCGTGAGAATTTTTAGAAAATTCTTTTGCAGGATGTATGCAGACGGCAGAGGACCTTCATTTAAAAATATTTGCATTAATGCACGCACTACACAAAATTCGAAATAATTAAAAAAGTAACGCTTTTAGGTATAGGCAAACCCTATATCAATGAATTGGTAATAAAATTCTGCATAATATTAATTAGTCAAAAACGGGGTGTTCCATTTAAAATAAGAGAGTTATTTTCAAAAGAACGTTCATAATATTAGAAATTATTTTTTGACCACCCTGTATAATATTTTAATAAAATTGTTTAACCATATCGTAGTAATACTATGTTTACTAAATATTGGCTGTGGTAATTTAATTCTAGTTTAAACATATACGATGAAAAAAAATTTGCTAAAGTTCTACAAAATCAGAAATTTGTAAATATTTCAAAAAGGGTGGGGATTAGGTATGGGGATATTTATTGAAACATGGCTTTATTTTTGCTCTAGAATTCAAAATCGATAAGAAATATAGGGTGTCCCATTTAAAAAAAAAAACATAACTTTGATATGGTACTTTTTTTTAATCACCCTATATAAATGCAAAATTTTTTAAATAAGGTCCTCTACCGTCTGCATACATTCTGCAAAAGATTTTTTAAAAAATTCTTACGGGCTTTCGTATAAACTCCGTGGCAGTTGGGGTGCACCACTCTTCACTCTGATCTGGTTGGAAAAAATTTGATTTTTATTAATAAAATCAAAAACACAGGTCCACAAAAAAATTGGTATGTGTTGGGTGTCGGACTAAGATTTTCTGGCGTATTTATTTCCGCTGGACACGAATCTGAAGTTGGAAAAAATTTGAAAGTTATATATAAATATATATATATATATATATATATATATATATATATATATATATATATATATATATATATATATATATATATATATATATATATATATATATATGTTGTTAAGAACTGGAAAAAATTCCCTACTGTCTCGGTATGTAGAAATAACTCCGTTTTAAGACAGTTAAAATAGATAACCTGTTCTCTTTGCTGTTCACTATGACATCTCCCTAGACGCGTTTCGCCTGCCTTACAGGACTCGTCAATAAGGCTGTAACGAGTGTTTAGTGAACAACAGAGAGACCAAGCATCTACTTATTAGACCAATATCATTGCCTTGTGGTAAGATACACACAACACTCGTTACAGCCCTATTGACGAGTCCTGTAAGGCAGGCGAAACGCGTCTAGGGACAGAGTGTCATAGTGAACAGCAAAGAGAACAGGTTATCTATTTTAACTGTCTTAAAACGGAGTTACGTTTTTCGTACATACCGAGACATTAGGGAATTTTTTCCAGTTCTTAACAACATATTTACCCACTCCGGTAAAACCCAGTGTCGACTCTGCTGAATGCGATTTCAGTCCGGCATCGAAAGTAAGATATTTATATCTCTACCACAAGGCAATGATATTTGTCTAATAAGTAGATGCTTGTCTTCTGTTGTTCACTAAACACTCGTTACAGCCCTATTGACGAGTCCTGTAAGGCAGGCGAAACGCGTCTAGGGAGAGAGTGTCATAGTGAACAGCAAAGAGAACAGGTTATCTATTTTAACTGTCTTAAAACGGAGTTACGTTTTTCATATATATATATATATATATATATATATATATATATATATATATATATATATATATATATATATATATATATATATATATATATATATATATTA
>JAHBCN010009734.1:0-34038 GCA_019359885.1 Listronotus oregonensis
CATAATTTAAAAAATAATCATTGCTTTATTATTGGTATTATCTGACGCTCGTAGGAAAATTTGTTCCTACGTTGCGCAGTGACTCTTCCGCACTTGACTGCTTGTCCGAACTCCGTTTCGCGTCGTTCGGGCAATGGCAGTCGCGTGCGGAAAAGTATCACTTTGCGCACTTGTTAGAAAAATAACTATTCCAGGATTGGTTAGAAATGCATGGCGAAGAATAAGGCAAATATCCAAATTGCGCTGCCACCCGGCAGCCCTAAAACTTTTTTTAACAAATGCAAATAAAGAACAACGCATTGGATTTGCTCACCAATTTTACTTGGAACCTCCGATTTTTTTGGGAAATTATAATATTCACCGATGAAATAGTGTTTCAGTCGTGCTACAATGGGATACTTAAGGTATACATGCCTCAAGAAACACGATTTGATGAAAAATATACCCAAAAGGACAGAAGTAGTGGGCGATTTTCAGTAAATGTTTGGGGGTGGCTGGGTGCACAAGGACTTGGTGTATGTTATTCTATCGAAGGAAGTTTCAATAAATACACAAGTTGAGGTTTTGTCCGCCTCGATACTGCAGCCTACAGGGCTTGTTGTATCTCTTGTGTATTTGTTTCAGTTAAAAAGGTTTGACACCTTAGACAGGTGTAGACAGCCCTTTTACTGTTCTTTTCTGGTTTCCAGCCTCCTGGTGGTTAGTGTCCACCATTTTGATTTGTTCTCCAGTACGTAAGTGCAGGGCACTCATATGATGTGAGAGGCTGTCTCTTCCTCTTCGTCACATAGTCTGCAAATGGGTTCTTCTCTATAGATGCCCATAGTGTGCATATGTTTTCTTAGGGTGCAGTGTCCGGTTATTAATCCTGTCACTATTCTAATCTGATTCCTATTTAGTTTTAGTAATTCACTTGTCAATGCTTTCGATGGTGAGTCCAACATTGATTTACTGTGATTTTGTCTTGGAATGTGGTTCCAGTATGACTGAGGCTTTTGGTATTCCAAAAACAGGTTCAGGACCCACAAACATTGCTGCGGAGCCTCGCCTGGCCAGGGAGTCTGCATTTTCATTGCCCTGTATTCCCCTGTGTCCTGGCACCCAGGAAAGTGTAACTTTGTTGTGGTTAGCCAGCTTTAGGAGGCATTGCAGACAGTTCCAAACCAACCTTGAGTTGACTTGTTGGGATGCCAAAGCTTTTATGGCCGCTTGACTATCAGAGAAGATAGTAATGTCCCTGCCCTTATATCTCCTCCTCAAGTTCTCTCGCAGACAAAGTTCAATGGCATATATTTCCGCCTGGAAATATAATTCTACTACAAAATATCATGCTTCCTTCAGTACTAGATCGATTTCCAAACAGAAATTTTATCTTTCATCAAGATAAGTGTCCTTTTCATACGGCCCGGCTAAACGAAGAATGGATGGAAGAGCAGAGTATCAGGGTTTTACCGTGGCCCGCACGTAGTCCGGATTTAAATGTTATGGAAAATGTTTGGGGCTTATAAGTTAAAAAAATAAATAGGGAAAATGAGTTTAGGCCGCAAAATATAAACGAACTTAAGGATAAAATTTTAGAGGCGTGGAATGAGTTACGAGGAAATCCGGACTACGCCCGGGCTTTGGTCCATTCGATGCCTGGAAGGCTAAACTCTGTCTTAGAAAAAAACGGGGCCTCAATAAAATATTAAATTTGTTTGGAAGGATATTTAAGTTTGTTTGAATTTATTAAATTGTTGATTAATTTAATAATTTTTAGTTTTTATAAAATATAAATATTTTCTTTTACCTTTTGCTTAATTTATAGTAATTAAAAGTAAGTAGTAGTTTTTGTGATTTAATGGCCGTCACTGTACGTATAATATGTATACAGGATATCGACAACATACATTATTAAATTAAAAATAAAAAGTAAAATTGTGAATAAAATCTCACATTTTCACCATCAAAAGAGTAAGTTTATTTTGTGCCCAATTAGTGTATGTTCCATTTTAATGGTAATCAGTTTCAAGAAGAGGAATTTTGGAAAAATGTTTATTTTGAGGTTAGTCCACTTGAAGGCCTAATTAGTCAAAAACCACCGGTTGTGTACGTAATGATATATCCACAGTGGTCTATTAATTTAACTGAGTAACAAATCCAACGTTATTAATTAAGCATTGGCACTGCATTTATTCGTTACTCAGCATACGTTAGATCGTGTTTTTTGGCCCTTTACCTAACCATCGACAACTAAAAGTGGAGCGTGCCACCATTACCTAACTTATTCAGAAGCTTATGATTTTTGTGAACGATTAGGGATGACGTGATCGGAAAGTTTGTACCGTTTTTCGGCAGTTTTCGTGTTTTTTTGGTGTTTTGGGAATGAAAAGTATATTATGGTGATATTTTATAGTTTTTAGAATCTTTGTTATTATTATATTTCGTATTATTATTGGCTATTATGTTATTTCTGACTTTGTTTCGTATTTTTGTAGTTAGACTATTTTATGACATTTTAAAATCATCTACAAACCACATTGTTTTAAGTGCCTCGTTTGTCTTGTTGTGCTCAAGACAATATATTATTGTTTTTTATGTATTCATATTTTTTGTAATAAAAATCAAAATTTTTACATTTTTATTTCATTTAGTTTTCCAGTGGCCTAAATAAAACACGGTAAATATTAGATACTATTTAGCTAATATCCCAATGATTTTCCAACAGTGGCCCTAAATGAAACATGGGTAAAAATTAGTTACTATATCGTTAACACCCCAATGGTTTTTCAACAGTGGGCCTCCATAAATATATCATAGGGCCAATAAGTAGAAGTATTGGCAAACTGACTGATAAGTGTGGATGGACCGGTGTGCCAAACGCAATAAGGGCCGATGTTGGCACCAACATATTTTGTGTCAATGGGCAGTTGAATAATTAAATAAAAAAGTATATTGAGCCATTGATTTTCCATTATTCGATGTTTATAGGGAAGTTAGGCTTTTTAAAATAGTTATTTACATTACAAGATGCGAAAGTTTACTTTTTGGTGTGAGGTGGTTTTAAATGGCCGAGGCGAAGCCGAGGCTATTTAAAACCTCCGAACACTTGAAAGGCCTTTCGCATCGTGTAATGTATTATATTTTTCTGCTACGTTCTATGTATCGCATAATTTATTAATCATTAACATCATGTTTTAATAGAAATATCAGAGATTTTGAAATTTTTACTTTAAAAATTAATCCATAGCAAACATTTATTGTTGACATTTCTGTCATCAACTTGTCAGATTTTAATTATTTTAATTTATAAAAATCCATTCCCTTTTTAAAATGTTAAATGAAATGAAAATGGACAAAGGCAGCTGACCTTTTCTGAAAAATCTAAAGGGGGTACCATCAAACATAAAAATCGTTTTCTAATGGCTTGCTACAAAAAATGTGGGGCGGATTGACGAAAATGTGATTTGGCTATTTTCAAGAAAAACCCAGTTTTTTATCCCACCCCCTGGTCTGTATTTTCCCTCCAAGTTAACAATTTGAAAAAAAAAATCAAGATTTCGGAGTTCAAAAACTATTTTTTTATTAAAAGCGATGGTTATGGGGAAAAAAAGTAAAAATTTTTTAAAAAAGAAAAAATCAAAAAGTTTTTAACGCCCTGATAAAAGTTTTTAAAAGTAAAAGTAATAGCCATTATGGGAGTGGCGGAGCATGGGCAGACGAAATATACAGAAGAAGCAAAGGATGAGAAATAAAAATGGTGGCTATAGTAAAAATAGTGGAGTCTAAAAATAAATTTAAAAAGAAACTTTGTAGTCCAACATAAAGGCTCAGTTCCTTATGTCAGATTTCTACGGGAATATAAATGAGACCAAGGAATGCTCTAGATGAGTTTTATTGACGGTATGAAAATAAATTTTAATAAAGTAATTGGAAAGCCCCTTTTAAAATTACCTAAAGAAATTGCAATTTTTTGAAGCTTGAAGCATCAGAAAATCCGGGATTTTTTTGAAAACTCAAAAAGTTCCTTGCCAATTTGGATGTCAATTTTTGGCTTAAAAGGCATGGAGGGGGAATTTTCTTCTGTTGCGGAGGGATTATTCAAATCCTAATAATAAGGGGGAAAATTTTTAAAAAAGATTTTGAAATTTTAAAAAATTTTCCTCTAATAAGTAACAGTAAAAAATTTGAATTTTCAGTTAAAGGTGATAACGATACCCCAAAAAAAATTTTAAAAAAACTGTTTTTTAAGTATTATTCCCCCAATTTTCTTTTGCTAATTGCTCAAATTCAAAATTACTTTAATGTTAATACAAAACCCCATTTTTTTAAAATTTTGTCATAAATTAGTTATTTTTTATAAATAAACCCCAATATTTCCCACAAGATTTTTTTTTTTTTTACCTATTTTTTTTCCCAGGCCTGAAAATATTTTTGTCCCTCCGCTTGCAACCGGTAACACGAAGGGTTTCTTTCGTTATCATTCGCGTTGCTAGGACCACAAAGTTTTCTTATTTATACGTAGAAAAAATATTTTTAAACCGAAAAACGGACACCTTTTTTATTAGGTTTTTACATTTTTTTTTTTTTTACATAGTTTATTTTAAAAAAAAAAAATTGCCCAATATTTAATCCTTTGCGTTCCAATTGCTATTGATTGCAACAAAATCAAAGTTCCTTTTTATATTCTTGCGTCAAGACAATCAATTTTATTAAATATTTAAATTATAAAGTTTAAATTATAATTTTTTATTTAAATGTATCCCCTTAAATGTTTAACGTCTTTGAGCCTCTATCAATCGAATCTTGTTGTCGGGACTTGATCAGGACTGGGCCAAACGGCCTTTATTCAGCCTTCGGGGGACGAAAAAACCACCTTGACCCGATGCATTGCGACAACGGGATAACCCTTTGTTTTATCTCCTCCTTTTTAATCAATATAATTAATCGTTTTTTTAAAATTAAAAATGTTTTTTGTGCTTTTTCTTTTAATTAAAAAGGATAATTTTTTTTTAATCTTTCCCAAAAAATCAATACCTATATTAAAAATAGGTGGTGTTTTAATAAGTAAAAGACAACAAAAACGAGCTTTAAAATATTTTTTTCTCCAACCGTACCAAAATGTTGACATTTTTGTACTATTTCTAAAAGCTATCAATTTATAGGTCAAAATTCTCTACAACATTTAATCCCAGGATAAAAAAAAAGATTTTTGAATAAATAAATGTATAAATTTTGGAAAAAATATATATCATCGGGAAAAAAATCATTTTTAATCCCCCAAAAAAAAAATTAAATATACTATTTTGTAAATAAAAATGTAACCAAATTTCTTTTTTCGAAAAATACAACAATTAAAATGTTTTTTTTTTAATTTTCCCTTTTTTTACATTGGGAAAATTTTTTGTTTTTTTAATTCAGCTTTTTAAAAACGCCCCGATTTCTTAAAAATGCCCCAAAATCATTAAAAAACCCGGTGGGTATCAAATTTTTAAAAAAATTTTAAAATTTTTTCGTGTTCCATATTTAACATTTTTACCTTATTTGATTCCCCTAGTTTTCTATGGAAAAAAATATATTTTATTGTAGGACTACGGGTTTTTGGCAAAATCATTTAAAATCTTAAGGAACTCAAGGCTCTCGAAAGATAACCCCGGGGCCCCAATAAGGGTACTTGAGGACTCCCCAAATTTTTGTCCAAATCTACTACCAAATCAATTTTCAGCTAAAATAAATTTTAAAATAAAAAAAAAAATTAATTTATTTTAACAAAAAAAAAAAAAAAAAACAAAAAATCAAAACAAAATAAAACTTTATGGTTATTTAAAAATAACAAAAAAAATGTATGCGTAAATTTAATAAGGTTGTTTTCACCCTTTACATTTCAATTTTTTTTAATTTACTAAGACATGCTCTTTGAACCTGAAACCAAGGGTTTAAAGGTGTATGGAAGCCCAATCATGGCCCATTCGATCAAAAAAAATCCAGCCCATATGAAAATAACTGTCGGTTGGCCCCCCCCCATTCTGGGAAAACAAAATTCCCGAAAAAATTTTTTGTTGCCTACCACATGATAAATCATGTAAGTTGCCAAACATTATAATTTTATGAACCGGGTACCTTTTTTGGGTTGATAAAAACCTTCTTTTTTAGTGATTGTGTTTAAAAATTGTGACTATAATTTTTGTTTATTTTTTTACTTATAATATCGTAAAAAATGACTAGAGGTTGTATGGTTTTTTTCTTCAAATCCAAAGGGTAAAATAAATCTTTTTTAAATTTATAAAGTATTTTTTAATTTAAATTAGGTGCTTCTTATAAGACGTAAAGTTAGGTGACCGAATAAATAATAATATATCAATTATGAATAATAGAAAATGAAAATTTCATGGAAATATTAGTGAGAAAAGTAAAGGATCTTAACTATCTTTAGATGATTTCCACAATGTTTGTGTATTTCTGTGGATTATTAAAAAGAAATAAGTTTACATTTAGGTACTTTTATTTCATTTAATAATTTATACCTCTTTTAAAGGATCAAAATTATTGATAACTGGGCAGACCAGGCAAATTTTAATATATAAAGGTCCTCTAATTGAATGAAAGGAAGTACAATTTTGGTACGGTTTTGGGGTGATTACAAATCAAAAAAAAAATTCGGCAATGTTTTCGTTTTCGAGATATTCATCATCAAAATTGAAAATCAAACTAACCTTATTTACACTATTCCTCCTTCTTTTTGCACAAAATTCTTGATTTTTACACTAAATTGGCACACAATATTTCACAAACACCTTTTAAAAACTTTTTTTTATGTTTATTTACCTTTTTTACGCTTTTATTTTTAACAAATATGGCTGCTGCATTTGAACTTAAAAGTTCGCAATTTAATGGAAAAAAGATGTAAAATAAATAAAAATACAAGGTTTTAAAAGGTGTTTATAAAATATCGTTGCTACTTTACTGTAAAAATCAAAGTGTAAAAAAAGGGAGTGAAAATGGGAGTTTAATTTTCAATTTGATGATGAAGATCTCGAAACGGCTTTCAAAGATGTTTTCAGATTTGTAATCAGGAATAAACTTGTAAAATTTGATCAAAATCGGGAAGGAGGCAACTTTCGAGACTACATTTGTTTAAAAATAAATTAGGTTTTTGGTTTCTTAATCTTGCATTATCAACTTTTTAAGCTCGACATACTGTACACACATAATATTTAACGGATGCTGTTACAATGGATACTCAGGTACCAAAGGTTACTAAACATTTTTAACCACTGTTATTCTGTCTCATGAATGTTTGTTATTAGTGAAAAGTATATGCCTAAAAATCAGTTATAAAAATTTTCACTTTTTAATGTACAACCAGAATCTTAGGATTAGATTAAACTTATTTACACTATCTTGCCCTTCTTTTATCACAAAATTGGTGATAAGTACATAATACTATCATACAATGTTTGAAATTTATTTTAAAAATCGTGTTTTTATTTATTTACAAAGATTTTTGGTAAAAATACAAAACTTCCAAAATATCGACCATTTAAATAGAAGGCAGTAAAGTGCGCCATCTATTCTTTCCATATTATATCAGATGATATAAAATCTAATATTACAAATAATTTTAATATTCTAAGTATTTTCCTTTAATAACCAACAATTTTGTGCAAAAAATAAAAAAAACAGTGAATGTTGGAATTTGACATTTTTATGATGTCAATTTTATAGATAGTAACAAAGAATTATGGAAATCCGGCCCTGACCTACTTCATTGCGCAAATTCCCGGGGCCAACCCCCTATTCCCCTGCCTGCCCCGCCTGGACAATTTTGTTCTACAGTATTGGGCTTCCATACACCTTTAAACTTCCTTGCCTGAAACAACATGTTAGGATTATTCCTTATTGCAGCGCAATAAAACATAATTCTTTTTAATAAATCTTCTAAATACAAGGAATAATCCTAACATGTTGTTTCAGGTTCAAGAAACATGTCTTAGTAAATTTAAAAAGTGTGGAGCTGTACAGGGGGCTCACTTTGAACAGATACCTAGTTAAATTTACGCATAGAGTTTTTTGTTATTCTACTAATAAACATAAGTTTCTACTTTGCTGTATGGTTTTTTTGTTTTTATTATTATTTTTTTTAATAAATTAAGTTTTTTTTAAATTTTAATTTATAATTTTCAGCTAAAATTGACTTCTGGTAATAGATTTTGACATAAGATTCATAGGAGTCCCCAAGTACACCTTATTGAGGCCCCAGGGCATATCTTATCGAGATCTCGAGTATACCAATGATTTTAAATGCATTTTACGCAAAACCGCTAGTCCTATCAATAAAGATAAAGTATACCTTTTTTTCATAGAAAACTCAGGGAAATCACCAGTAAGGCAAAATGTTAAATTGGCAACACTGCAAAAATTTTGAAGTTTTTCAAATTTGATAGTCCGGACCTGGAACTTTTGGTTTTTGGGGCATTTTAAAGCATTTAATCAAGACAGTTATTAGCTAAAATTAATAACAAAAAATTTCAGATCGTAAAAGCCGTTCAAAAGTTATTAATAAAAAATCGATTTTCAATTGTTACCTTTAAAGACTAATAGCTCGTAAAGAAGAGGCATAGAGCAAAGTTATATGAAGTTGTTACCTTATTTTGATCCAATTTACATGATCCAACTTTGAACCAAAACTTTTGGGACACCCTGTATATTTAGGTTAAGGTTTATCAATTTTTGCCATAAGAAAGCTTTTATTATTTAATCTGAGTTGAATTTATTGTTGAAAAATATCTACTTTAACATATTTTCTACCATATTTTAATAACTTATTATTCAGGGTGTTTAAAAATAAGATGAAGTTGGGAAAATTACCAATTTTTTTAATAAAATCCCCCAAAGGTTATGCATTCCGAAAACATAAAAAGATAAGGATAATTTAAAATTATTTTTAAGCAGTTGGCACGTTCTACTTGCTGTAAACAATCGACTATATCTTAAATTCAACAAAACAATACAAAATATTTTTTTGAATATTAAAATTTTAAATGTTTTAGTTACTTAATATACAAAAACATGTTTTTAGCTTAAAATAGCAAAATGCGTATAGTGTTTTCTTTATTTCGGGATATCGGACGAAGTAAACAGCGTTCTAATAACATAACAGATGCAGTACGAGCTATTTACTTATTATTTTTTATAAAACTGATTTTCAGTTAATCATCATTTTAATAGTTTTTGAGTATCACTAAAACAAACCAAAACAAACGTTAGTACCAAGCATGCATGCATCCCTTAACAGTCTGACTGAAAAGACCCTGAACTACCGCTTTGTTATATTTAATTTATATGATTTTTCCCATTGAATTATACCTCTGTTTTTAGAGTGTTATCATTGTTACTTTGCTCGAATAATCCGGTTTCCATTAAGAAACAGGAGGTGAAAAAAATACAAACGATTATGTTAGCTTATATTGAAAACAAAAGATACTGTATTTTGGTCTATTATTTTATATACAGGGTGCCACAGATTCGAGTGCATGCATGGGGATCTCGGAAACCGTAAGAGATACGAAGTTGGTTAAATTATGGCAAAGTTGCGCATTTAGGTGCCTAACAACATGCCGATTAGAAAGTTGTAAAATTCCGAGTACTTCCGGAGATATCCGGAAAAAACCGAAATTTGCTGATTTCGTTTTTATTTTTTTCTGACGTTATTTAAAGAGATATGGAAAAACAAAAGACACTTTTTCATGGCCACTTCTTAAGCTCTACAAAACAGGGTTAAGAGATTTTCCGTACGTGGGCAACCTGTCAAAATCTGAAATTTTGTTAAACATTCTTAACCGTTGTTAACTTTTAACAATTGCTAAATCCATTGCTAAATTTAACAACGCGATCAACCCTCGGCCGTTAGTGTCTTTGTAGTTGTCTGCAAGAAATGACCTTGACTTTTTGTAGATAAACTGCTTGGGCCAATATTTTTTTTTTTTTACGACGGCTGGCAGCATCTGATTTTTTATTAAATTTTTGTATTTCATGCATTTTCTTTTTTTTTCATATAAAAAATATGTTTTTATTTTTAAAAACAACCTATTCTTAATATCACTAACACACAATTGACAAGTATTAGTATTTGCATTAATGCACACACGCAGTGAATATGAAATATAAGATTAATAAAAAAATATTGATAAAAATAATAAAATTTACTGTTAGCTAATAAAGTTTATCGTTAATCTTATAAGATAAACAAATATATTCCCGAAAGGCTCAATTGCTTAAAATTCTTTAATGTCCAAATGGTATATTATTTGACAAATAATATTATGTCAAAGTCAGTTAAATACGAAATATTACCCTAGGGCGTTATTAAAAAAAATAACGCCCTAGGCCTACAAATTTACCAATAAATAAACAATAAATTATCTTCATTTAAGCATTTATTACGAAAACACAAACATACTTACACAATATACTTATCATAATAAAAATTATTTTTTACAGTAAGACGTACAATTATCAAACTGACCGGAAAATTCCACATTTCCATACCCCACCGCAGTTGCTGTGTTACTTGAAGTAATAGTTTTCCAACTATAAGGGAAGCATTAGCCAATTTGGAGCTTTCAATCATCCACGTACCCTCGGGCTAGCGAAGAACTCTTTAAGCCTCCTAACCTCATTAAGCTCTCGGAACTACCTCCCGCATCAGAATGAATTGTTGCCGCTGTACATCTTAAACAATGACCTGTGTACACCTTAGCATCAGGTAAACCCAAATATGTAGCAATTTTAAAGGGTATATTTAAAAATGTATTTTTACCTATAGGCTGCACAGTACATCGTTCATCACGATAGCACAAAAAAAAACCTAACAATAGGTGCACTTTTAGGTCGCAAAGACACATAGTCCAGAATTAACTTTGTTGCGCACATTTCACTGTCATCCATAACCAAAAAACTCCTTGCTTGCCCATTTTTACTTTGTGGAATGTCAATAAATATATGCTGACCCATATCACGCACATTGGAAAACTTCATTTTCACAAGCTCGTCTCTTCTACAAGCTCCGAATACACCTATCACTAATGCAACTTTATCTGCCAAATATTTTTCAGTCGGCGCTTCTTTTAAAAAGTTATAACTTGTTCGAGAGTCGGAACCTTCAATTTTTTAATCTGATAATTTCTCCCAAGTTGCTTTAGGAACTGTTGCAGAGAAATCAACTTTTCTTTAAATTCTTATCTTCTTATGAACTATTAATTCTTTACGTAACATTGAAAACTTTGTCCAAAGGGAATTTGAAGAATATGACTCTGACAAATCTTGAAAATAAGCCATCAAAACGGTTTCGTCACACGATCCACGCAGTGTTCCGTCAGCCAGGCCTCAAAATGGAAATATTCTTTACTCGTAAATCCGCCTAGTTTTTCCGGCACAAGCGCATGCTCAGCTTTAGCAGCTTTCACTAAAATATCTTGGGGTAGATGGGTATTTTCAATTACTTCGGACATTTTTATGCCTCAATCGCAAAATTATTTTTTATGTGCTGTCTTATTGACAAATAACTTACAACCATGGTTACCACAATTACGTTTCGACAATTTTTTCAGGTAAATGCTAGTACTTGATTTGGTTTAACCTAATACATTCAAAATTCATTCAAATTTTTCTTATATAAAGAATATTTAGTCAGACATTAAACGTTGAAGGCACCACGGGTATTAAGGATAATAACGCTTTCGGTCAACGTATATCCCTCGGGCCAAAAGCCCTCGGGAAACACACCATCGACCGTTATTATCCTTATACCTTAAAAACTATAATACAGTACAAAAATTCCATTGATAATATCTGTATCAAAGCCCGTCTGTTTAGCAGATCTATATTGCCGCCGAAGCTATGAGATTTCGGTGGGACTATACAAAACAGAACGCAAAAAATGGCATTTTATACACAAATAATAGACTCTACAGAATAGCAAATATATTTTTTTGTGGAATGCAGATGTATGTTTTAAATAGTATTCTTTTATTTTGGGTAATTGCGATTAAAAAAACAAACTTTTCTCTCAATTTGGCACCCCGATCGATTAGCTGGGGGGGGGAAAGTCCCCCGTTCGCTACGGCCCTGGACAAAACTATATGTCCAGACGCGCGCTTGTGTGTCTACTCTGTTTGACAGACAATAATTATTAACAAACGTCCCCTGTAGCTTTTAAATGGAGATGTATTCTAAAAATATAAGAATACCCTAATTAAACATGGTAATTAGATTCGACAATCGAACACAAACACTCTAGTTCACTTTCTGTAAAAACGTGAAATGTTAATTTCGCACCAGTAAAATATTGACTACGCAACCTTTGACCCCAAGCGCCGAATTCTCCGCCATTTCAAATTTCCTCAAACTTAGACTGTTCCTTTTACCTTAAATACTTGGGTCGTTGTATCCAGTCTAAGAGACTTGGTGGATTTAGTAACCTGGTTTAAACATAAGATAGATAATTTTCTATAATCAACGAGGTTCAAATTAATTTCTAAAATGGTGGAATACCACTTTGAAAATGAACTTTACGCGATGCGTGTCCGATGGTTAAACGCCTCGCGAATGTTTTTTTAGATATTTAGTGTATAATTTATCGTAGACAGGTAAGATAAGATTTTAGTATTTACCTAATATAAACATTATTGTGAAATATGTGTGATAGGTTTAAAATTGCATGTTAATTTACTAAATTAATGAGAAATTTAAACACCCTTTAGTCCCTTATTTTAATAATTTTCAGTACATGTACAGGGTTTTTCCTTATAATTTGGAATGCTTTTAAAGGTATTATTTAAAGGAATTCAAAAAAGTGGTTTATACAAAAGTTTTAGATTTTTTTATGAACATTTCAAATATGACATTTATAAAAGTAGCTGACGATCGAAGAATAGAAAAATCGGGAATAATATCTTTTTAATGGAACACCCTGTATTTTATTAAAAATATGAAATCTTCGAGTTTTTCCCTTTTCAAAAATACAGGGTAAAACCCTGTTTGATTGATTGATTGATTGATTGATTGATAAAGTAAATACACAAATTGAGGTTTTGTCCGCCTCGACACTGCAGCTACAGGGCTTGTTGTATCTCTTTGTACTATTTTTTCAGTTAAAAGGTTTGACACCTTAGACAGGTGTAGTAGCCCTTTACTGTTCTTTTCTGGTCCAGCCTCCTGGTGGTTAGTGTCCCCATGAGGTTTTGATTTGTTCTCCAGTATGTAAGTGCAGGGCACTCATATATGATGTGAGAGGCTGTCTCTTCCTCTTCGTCACATAGTCTGCAAATGGGTTCTTCTCTATAGATGCCCATAGTGTATATGTTTTCTTAGGGGGCAGTGTCCGGTTATTAATCCTGTCACTATCCTAATCTGATTCCTATTTAGTTTTAGTAGTTCACTTGTCAATGCTTTCGATGGTGAGTCCAGCATTGATTTACTGTGATTTTGCCTTGAATGTGGTTCCAGTATGACTGATGTTGTGTTTGAATCCACCGAGTCATGTAGCCACGAACCGAGGCTTTTGGTATTCCAAAACAGGTTCAGGACCCACAAACATTGCTGCGGAGCCTCGCCTGGCCAGGGAGTCTGCATTTTCATTGCCCTGTATTCCCCTGTGTCCTGGCACCAGGAAAGTGTAACTTTGTTGTGGTTAGCCAGGTTTAGGAGGCATTGCAGACAGTTCCAAACCAACCTTGAGTTGACTTGTTGGGATGCCAAAGCTTTTATGGCCGCTTGACTATCAGAGAAGATAGTAATGTCCCTGCCCTTATATCTCCTCCTCAAGTTCTGTTTAGTATATACCTTAAATTTAAAAGACGATTCTTTGAGAAATTTTAAGACAAAAAGTTCATATAAACAGGGGCCCGCAAATTTTTCGTTCTCAAGATACAGGGTGTTAAAATTAAACAAAAAATGTTTTTTCGTAAATATTCTAAATATCCTGTACCTAATTTTGTTGTAATTTGAAGGTATTATTTATAACATTAAGGAGCTAATTTAGCTCTAACTTGATTGAATTTATTAAGTCCAGTGGCGTCTCGAGCGGGATCTGAACGAATATTTGTGACAAAAAAATGCACGCCCCTGACTTTGGTGCAGTTTTTATTATGTCCTTTGAATTAAGCAAATAGTAATACAACTTTTGTGTTTCTTGATTTTTTTTTTGAATCTTGCTTAGTTTTCAAGAAAAAAATACACTTAATTGCATATCCTTGAACCACACAAGGAATATGGGAGAAATTTTCTTTCGGAGATTATTTTTTTTATAATTTTTTATTAACAACAACAACAAATACTAAATAAAATTACATTACCTTAACATCTAAACTAATGAATTTTACTGCACTAAGGAATAGTAAATAATAATCAAGGATTGCTTTGGAAAACGATTGCAGCAACTTGACACTTGTTGTTAACTTTATAAGCTATTAATTTATAACTTTTATAAAAAGTGTTTTTAGTGGTTATTTTCCGAATTATTTTTTGTCTAAGATGGTTTAATTTACTAATAGTGAAATGGCAGATACGAATTTCTGTTATGGAAAGGCTCATGGAAACTCTTATGCTGCAAGACGCATTTATCATGAAAGATTTCCTCAGCGTGCAGTGCCGAATACAAGAACTTTTGTACGTCTCCATGCACGACTTTCTAAAACAGGCAGCTTTAAAAGATCGACGGTACGAATAGCTCAAATTGAAAAAGATGTTTTAAATGAAATTGAAGCAAATCCTCATACCAGTATTCTGAAAATAGCTAAAGAACTGAATACTTCAAATATTACAGTGTGGCAGATTTTAAGAGACCAGCAGCTATATCCCTATCATATGCAACGTGTGCAAGCTCTATTGCTAATTTCCGAAAGAAACTTTTTCTCATATTTCTTGTATGGTTCAGATATGTAATTGAGTGGAATTTATTTTTTTTCAAAAACTAAGCAAGATACAAAAAAAAGTTTAAGAAACAAAAAAGTTGTATATATTTTCATTTGCTTAATTCAAAGAACATAATAAAAAATGCACAAAAGTCAGTGTGGTACATTTTTTTGTCACAAATATTCGTTCAGATTCCGCTCGACACGCCACTGGACTTAATAAATGTAATCAAGTTAGGGCTGAATAAGCTCCTTAATGTTATAAATACCACCTTTAAATGACAACAAAATTAGGTACAGAATATCTAAGATATTTACAAAAAAAAATTTTTTTTAAATAAATCTTAAACTACTACACGAATAGATGGTTCATTTAAATGGGGCGTTTTGAATCAGTTCGGAGATATCAATGCTTCCGTAAATGCGAATAAAATTAAGTCGGTAACCCTGCCCCAGCGAAACAAACCGTGCGACATTGCCAATGTCTGTCGCTTGTACCTTATTCGGAACACGAAGTAGCGAAAGCGGGCGGCTAAACGGTATGTGTATTTTCTAGTCGCGTTTCATCACGCCAATAGTAAAGGCCTGCCGGCAACACTGTTTAACTTTCGTTCAAGGATAGCGCGAAAATCTCTCGATGGACATCGGCTCGCGTTAGCCAAAGTCCATTAGGGGTATCAAAAATATAGCATTGAATGGTTCATCTTATCCGTAGTAGTATCTTTGCTTGAAGTTTAAAAAAAGAGTTTGAGGAAAATTAATGTTAATAACATTTTGTAGTGCAAGATACCTAAGAGATACAATGGACGATGAAACCGGTGAAATAAACTACAGGCTACAAGTTCAAAAAAATGCAGAAACAGGCGAAGAGGAATACTTTACTTATGGTTATAACGACGAAACAGGCGAGAAGGAATACTATAGCATTGACAGGTTATGCGAGACCTTAAAGATGCCAAATCTCTTCAAAGTGAACAGGTACGTTTTCATAAGAAAATTGTTTTAGAATCAAAATTAAAAAAAGCTTTTGGCTACCATATGTTTATTACAAATCAATTGCGACATAACTTTGTCCGGCTTTTCTTGGTGAAAAATAGTCGGATCGGGACTTTTTAAAACCCATTTTGTAGGTTTTTAAATTCTTACAAACGGTCTTTTACAAAAATGACCTTTTATTTTGCTGTAATGATTGGAGTACAAAGGGATTTCTAGTATTCTAGTTCTTTCTGGAGGCTAAGATACAGGCCAAAAGAACAGAGTACTATTTAAATATCATAATTTGAGGTATCCATTGTTACCTATATTAAATTAAATTAATTCTGTTGTTACTCTTTTAAAAACAAACCAATAAAAAGGGTGTCGCATAAGTTTGTTTCAATTTTAATCATTTTTGTGGCTCATCTCAAGGATTTTCCGGAAAAAATGCCCAAGATGGCTATTTCACTTTTTTTATTAAGAGGAAACTCACAAATATAGCTCGGTTCTCTCCTCGTTGAATCACCATGTACAGGATGTCCCAAATTCGGCTCTTATCATTGAGATCTAGAAAACTTAAAGAGATAAAAGATCGATTAAATGAAGGCAAAGTTGAGCAATTTGATGCTGATTACAATGCCACCTCAAAAGTTTAAAAATTACAAATACTTCCGAAGATTTTTGGAAAAAAACCGATTATTCGCGATTTCATTTTTATATTTTATTACTCTATTTAAATAGATATAACAAAATAAATTTTACATTCTTATTGCTACTTTTTCTGTTCTACAAGACAGTGTTATTAGATTTACACACCGACGTTTTGTCTTCGAGCTGCCATTATCAACTTTGTTTTTTTAAATACGGCTATGGATTTTTTATTATGTACGTATTTTAAGAGCCAGGTTTTCCCACCAAAAATCTCTGTCTCTCTTTAATACATGGCTTCTTTTGGAAATTGCCATTAATATGAATTTTTTGAATAAGTGCGATAAATCATTAGTTTTGTGACCTTAGAAGCTCTTAAAATACGTAATAAAAAAATCCAGAGCCGTATTTAAATAACAAAGTTAATGATGGCAGCTCGAAATCAAAATGTCGATGTGTAAATCTAATAACACTCAGTTGCTGGGGGGCAAGGGTCACGCAAACCGTAGCAACCAGACAACTTCAAAGTGTGCAAAGGCTAGCATGCGTATGCATCACGGGAACTATGAGAACAACCCCAACCGCAGCCCTGGAAGTGCTGCTAAACCTGCCGCCACTCCAGATTTACATACAGGGAGAAGTAAAGGCGGTACTTTATAGACTCAAACGAGGTCAAAGTCCAATTATAGGACATCAAATCAAAGGCCCTCCAATCAAAGCCGATCATATCTGGTATACAGATGGCTCCAAGACCAACAAGGGAGTAGGAGCTGGCATCTATGGAGACAAGCCTAGAGAAAAGATAACCTTAAGTCTTGGTCAGCACGCCACGGTTTTCCAAGCGAAAATCGCAGCAATAATGCATTGTGCCGTGCTGATTAAAGAAAAAGGAGTAAAGGAAAAAACATCGTCATTTTCTCAGACAGCCAAGCGGCCCTGAAGGCCATCAGTTCTCCAAAAGTTAATTCCAAACTAGTGGGGGACTGTATACAGGCCCTGGAAAAAGTCGGCTTGGCAAACAAACTTACGGTAGCTTGGGTACCAGGCCACGAGGGCCACCCAGGTAGACAGAGAGTTTCAAAGCTGGTGGTTACAAACACCAGGACAACGACAGGCAAAGCAGTTTATTAAGACCTGCACGGCCAAGTTTACCTCGGACCTACTGAGCCACAGTCGTAAAGTCGTAAGGATAACGGTAGGTCAACTAACAGGACATTTCAAACTCAATAAGCACCTGGAAAGAATAGGCCTTGTGGATCATAGCCTGTGTAGGTTCTGCCATGAGGCTGAAAAAACAGCCGTAAATGTGTGGTGCCACTGCGAAGCACTATGTAGGCTTAGGTTTACTGGGCTCGGTGAGAAAAAGCCAAAACCGGCAAGATATATGGAGTGGCCAGTGTGAAGACCCTGGAGTCTAGTTAAGAAGATGGGCCTTGACAAGGTACTCTAAAGAACGATAGGAGAAACCACAATAAATCTGGTAAGGTTGCAGTGGTGGAGGTCATTTTTCGCCATCTCCGCTCAAATAATCTAATCTAATCTAATAACACTGTCTTGTAGAACAGAAAAAGTAGCAATGGGAATGTAAAATTATTTTGTTATATGTGTTTAAATAGAGTTATTAAAAAATAAATATGAAATCGCAAATATTGGTTTTTTCAAAAAATCTTCGGAAGTATTTAAATTTTTTAAACTTTTAAGGTGGCATTTTGATCAGCATCAAATAGCGCAACTTTTGCCTTCATTTAACCAAACTCGTAACTTTTCAAGTTTCTGAGATCCCAATGATGAAAATCGTTTTTGGGACACCCTGTACAGTCCAAAAAAACGAAAGCATTCTGACACACGCGCTTCGGAAATCCGTAAGGCCATGCATACGCAGTTTCTCCTCAGCGGATTTTCGGAACGTGTATGGCTGACTTTAGTTGGCTTAAACCGCTCCATTTACATGTCAGTAGTCTTTATACGTATTTTCCGGACAAACTGTATATATTTTGTTCTTTTTTTAGGTACACTACCCAACTCACCACCATAGTGAGATACGAAAACGCTAGGAAACACAGCGAAAGACACACCGAATTCATTACCGCCGTAGTATTTCTTATTCCCACCTTCATTATATTCACTCCACTCTTAGGAGTATTCATTTTGACGTTTGACATCCTATTGCACAAATGGTGTCATCGTCAAAATAGCAAACTTAAGCAACAAGGCAACAATGAGGTGTATTATCAAAGTCCGTTGCACACCATATACAAAGAGTTTTGCGCCAAATGCGTCGCTGAGGAGGAATGTAAGAAAATTAAAAAAATTCAAGACATCAGGTATAATAAGAAAAAATACACCATGCAAGAATCATTGAGAAGAGTAGTGGCGTGAGGGGCCGATATAAAACAACAAGAATATCAGCATTACTGTAATTAATTTAAAAAATTATACTTCAAGTCCAAAATTTCTGTCAATGACGCATCGCTCGCTTTTAGAGTGCCCCGGGTTGTGTGGGGTCAGGGGAACAATTCCAGTGGCGTATGCATTTGAAAAAATGATAAAATTTCGTCAAAACATGAAAATATTTTTTACAAGCAAAAAGTTATTTTCTCACATTTTCATCAACCCTTTAAATTAGTAACAAGCCTATATTATTTTGGTATTATTCGGATTAATGAAAAATGTAATTTTTTTGCTTAATTTTGCACACCTCCTATTTTGAGGTCATAGAACACAAATTTGAGTTTTTTTGGCGATTTTTCAACGTTTTTCCAAAAAAAAAAAACATTTTTACTTTAATTTTACCTTCTCTGATTTTATTTTGCTACATGAAAAAAATAATAAAATTTTAGTCTTAACATAAATTAAAAAATATGTAAAAGCAGAACGATAGACAATCCAAGTTACACCGACTTGCCAATTTACCACCGATCTTGCAATTTCAATATTAAATACAATATTCACACGCATTGCTTCATCAAAAATACTCACTACATAAGGAACACGAAAGCCCTGAGATCATCAGCTTGTAGAATCCAATAACTATTTCGGGTCTTTCGTGTTCCATATTTAGGATTTCCATATCGAGAATATTTTTGATCAAACATTGCGGGTCGAGCGAAGCAAGGTTCGCATACCTTATAAAAATGTCATAAAGAAAACTATTACAACTTGGTAACAGGTCAACATTTTTAGAATTTCGAGTTAAATTCGGACGTAAACGTAATTAAGGTTTTTTCCTTACTTTTTAAGTGATTTTTTTTTAAATATTAAAATAGTATGAGTTTTATGTCGTAAAATGGAATTAAACAATTCTATTATTTTTATTTTTTTTTTAAATACTATAAAAGGCGGCCAAAAAAACAGCTTCTGATTCATGTTTAACAATCGAAAAGTAAAGAGTGTGCAAAAAATAGCGAAAAAAATCGCATTTTCCAGTATCCGAATAATTACTAATATTGTTTTCTTGCCTTTTAAAACTCTGAATACCGTACGCGAAAAAACTTTTGTTAAAGTTGCACATATCTCTGCAGCATCCAAAGTGGTTAGTCCTGGATTTCCTTCCCGAATCCCATGGTAAACATTTTTAACCATTATTCGTTCTTTTAACGTTAACTGAGTTTTTTTTTGTACGCGGATAACTAGTTAAAGGTTGGTTAGTATTCATAGTTTACAGAATTAAAAGCACTTAACAACACTAAATCTTTATATACAATTATATACACTAAATAAGATAAACTACTATAAAATTGGCACAAAACAATATCTATATATTACAATTATTAGAAATTTATAATATTTAGAAAATACCCCTGTATAGCAATTAAAATTTAAACTTACAAAATCTGTCCATAATCAATAATAACTAAATAAAAATCATCGAACAGCACGAAAACCCTGTCGATACGCTTATTTTCAAGTCTCTTCAAGTTGTAAACTAGGGTTCATGATTTTGAGCTTATCAATTTCTCGGGTCTCGAGAATTCTCGAGGCTAATTTCTCGGGTCTTCTCGGGTTGTCGAGAAATTTACAAATTGCGTGTACTACACTTTGTAAACCATCTGAACTCAGCTAGAGTGGAAACACTAATGAACGTGTGTGTATTACAGTGTTGCCAACCAAGCTCGCTGAAAATTCTCAATTTTTCTGTGAAAAATCCCTAGAATTCCCTAGATCAAAATTAAATAGAAAAATAATTTACGAAATGACTTTATTGTCAGAAAAGTTCAAAAATACATAAAAATAAAATCTCATGGTAACAATGGACATAGATAGCAAATGAATTAAGAAAAATAAAAGTTTCTAAACAAAAAAACAATTCTAAAAATTCTTGAAATCAATCTTTTTTTTTATAAAGGTTTTCCTTTTTTCATAAAACTTAAATGCTTTTCATTTAATGAATAATTTTGGCAGCAGTTTTCACTAGAAAGACGAATTAAACACACTGCATTTAATGCCTCACTGGATAATTAATTTCGCTTTTTATTTTTAACGTCGGTAACGACTGAAAATACTCGCTCAGTCTCGGCATTACTGTGGGGCAACAAATACACGAACTTGACATTTCTTTTTTCCTTAGTATTTTCTGGGCAACAACCACAAAATACGAAAGGGCAACAACATGCAGAGAGATGCTAAGTAGCAGTTGATTCTGTAATTTCCCGAAACCCGATACCACGAATTAACCCGTATTAGGTTAATCAGCGCAACAAGAAGCAATTTTGAAAAGATACAATGATCAAACCATAACCCAGGGTATAAGGATTTAATAGGTACTTGTCATTAGTAGTCCATTTAATATTAAAATTGATAAATTGACTGAAATTCTATAAATTGAACTGAAAACAATCCAAAGCAGTGGCGGCTCTTCCTTGGGTTTGCAGGTTTGCGCAACCCCCAAAAAAGGTTTAAAATACAATTTAAAAAATATATTTTTATTATTACATAGTTACACATTTCTTTAAAATTTATTCAAAAATCTGTATTTATATTATCTGCAAATAACAGACAAATTATTTAAAAAACTTGGCCGCTTTCGCTAAAATATCATTAATTTAATCGCGCGTGGCATCCTCGAAGCCGATGCCGATGCGATGGTTGCAATCAAAATGCAAACCCAATTGGATCCATTACGAGTACGCGAAAGTATATGGAGTTGCCTATCTTGGCATTTGGCGCTCATAAGTCTCATGCGGTTTGCGGTCCATGTGCAAACCTTTGTTTATCTCGCGGGCTCATTTAGGATTTATTGAAGTATAATTTGTTATTTTGCTTATCGCACAGTGCTTAATTGCATTTTTTAGAAATCTTTGTGTGTTTAAAATGAATTCGGTACAAAGTTTAATTGCAGAGCCGTTTGGTGGCCAATTCCTCATTTAAAAACAGAATAATCTGTGTTTAGTAAAAAAAGGAGTTTTACCAGAACATTTAATGCTGAGCTCTATAAAAAATACATACATACGGTTGTGTACCACACAGCCATGTTTTTGTCTGTCTATTTATTTTCATTAGTTTATTAATTTTTTTAAAGAACCATTAGGATTGCAACCCCTTACTTTTTAACCCACGAGCCGCCACTGATCCAAAGTTGAAAATTCCCTAGATATTAGATAAAATTCCCTTTTTCCCTATTGTAGGAAAAAATCCCTAGAACTAGGGAATAATTTCCTGGGTTGGCATTACTGGTGTATTACCTACTGTATTGTATTATGTATAAAACGACGCCGCCAGAGCTATTGCCGCGCGCGATCGGCGAGATCAAAGGGTACCACTGCGCTTTGGCCCGTGCCGCCCCGCCGCCGCGCGTTTAAAACAAACGGCAAACGCAAATAGTTTTATTTTATAATTTCATAGACTCAAATATGATTTCTCGAGTTTTCTCGAGCTTGATTTCCCGGGAGCAAAGCCAAATTTCCCGGGAATTCTCGAGCCGAGAATTCCCGGGAATGAACCCTATTGTAAACTAAGGAATGTGTGTTGCCACTTTTATTGTCTTCTCGATAACAATGATTTCAATACATATTGGCGTGCTATTCTTGCGAATTATGACAACGTGGCGATGAAACTTTTGGCCGGTTCACTGTTATTTGAGCGGAAAAGTATCATGGGCTTAAAAAATCATTTACTAGTGTTAGATTTTTATTCAGCCGCTTCGTCGGTTGGGTGGCCGGTATTAAATGAGTCACTGACAGAAATTTTGGACTTTAGGTTTAAGTAATTTACAGTTTATACTCTGTTCATTATTACCCCACAGTGACGGCTCGTGCTTTTGTATATCGGGGGGCTATTTATAAAAAATCCATTGGACAATATTTTAAAATTGCAAAGCACCCGGTATAAGACTACCTTTTCTATTAGTTTTTATACATTCCATCCACTACCACAGGAAATAGGTTTCAGTTTCTAACAGAGTTAGTTTTATTATTTAACATTGTATACGAGATAAGATTATTGTTATGGTATGGTTTTTAAAAATAAAATAAATTAATATAGGTTTTATATTCCTTTTGCCCATTTGTGTTTTTTTTTCTAATAATGAATGAAAAATACAATGTTTTTGGTAGAAATCTCTAATTTGGAGAAAATTTTAAATAAAAAACAACTTATTTTTTGGAAAATGCCCCGACACGTCGATTTTTATATGAAAGAAATAGTTATACAGTGTGTTTTGAATTTGAGATGTGACGTTATCGATGATTTGTTAAAATCGAAACCCAAGTTTATAGATTTTAAAGCACATACTAAGTTATACATAACTGCCCAATTTTTTTTTCGTGTCGTGTGTAATCTAATGGATTTAGATCTGGGGAACAAGGAGGATCTCCTCGCCCTATGCATCTGTCAGTGGGGCGGGGCTCCGTCGTACATGAACCACATTTCTAATCTATCTCCGCGATGCACATCGTCAAGTAACTCTGGTAGAACATTTTGCAAAAATGCTAAATACAATTGAGTCGTTGGGGCATAACATAAGGTCCTATTAATTGGTCGCCTATAATCCATCCCATACATTAATCGAAAATTTATCTTGGAACCGTGCTTCGACTGGCGCATGCGGATTTTCATCGGCCCATACATGGGTATTATGAAAATTTACAATACCCTCACGTGTCAACTCTGCTTCATCTGTGAATAAAAGTCTACGAAAGAACAAGCGAATTTGCGGACATTTTCTTCATTTTCACAGAATTGAACTCTTGGTTGTAAGTCTTGGGGCTTAAGTGCTTGCACTCTTTGTAAGTGATAAGGATGGAGAAGTTGTTCGTGCAATATTTCACATACAACACTTTTTGGAACATTTTCCTGTAATGCAATTTGCCTTATACTAGACCCTGAATTAGCGGCAATTTGTTGGGTCACCTGATATTTTCAAAAAGTGACCTCCGATCACTCTAACTTATACGTAGAAGTTAATTCTTGTATTGTAAGTAGATCCTAATAAATTAAATAAAAACCACTTTTATGACACCATCTTTGAGGGCCTGTAGCTCCCTCTGAAATCATTTCTGGACTCATGTAGATATGAACTTTTTTTCATATTTTTTTATGTAGAATCATGCCTTAAAATTTTTCATCGTCATTTTCGGATCAAAACCTATTACAAAAAATTTAGCATTGTTTTGTGGGTCTATAGTGAAAGCTTTAATAATTGTAATGGGCTAAATTAACACTTTATTAATAATAATAATATTTTTATGATAAAAAAACCACAATATAACTTTAAAACTTAATTTATTATTTCTCCTTACACCTACTCAATTTCATTTATTCTACCCTCTTTCAACCTAGCTTTCTTAATTTCTGTCTTTAACCAGCTGGGTACCCCCTTATCAATATAATTCGCATTGGGATATGGCAATGGTGGACTTGGGGCCTTGAACGGATGAACGTTTTTCAGTTTTCGCACCAGGAATTCCTTGTTAATTTGCTTGGGATCTCTGTATTTATCCATGTATAAGTTGAAAGGCTGTCGTTTAGGAAACCACTGCTGTCTACGAATATATGGTGGGGGAAAGTCGTATTCATAGATTGGTTCTTTCATTTCTGAAAATATAAACTGTGATGTCATTTGCATAGATTACATTTCTAAAATTATGTATTACTTTTTCGAAATTTATTTACTATAGAGAACCTGTGTGACCTTGCTGATTATGCACTAGCGCACATGGCGGCAAAATTTAGCATTTAGTATGTGAGAGAAATTGAATTTTATACAGATCGCTATAGTAATTATAAATTATTTATTAAAATAAAAAATGTCAAACATTGTAATTAAAAAAAGTTGGTTTCAAAAAATAAATGTCCCAGATTTACGGGGACCATCTGGACTAAAGAAATAGTAAAATTATTAGCATAATAAATATACAGTGTGTACATAATTTATGGAACAAATTCATTATTTACTAAAGCAAAAAAAAAATCCTTGAACACAGGGTTGTAAAAAATCATGATTTAAAAAAAATCAAAAATCGCGATTTTTAAAAAAAAAATCATGATTTTTTTGATTTTTTTTGTAAATAGCACAATCGAAGTTTGTACCGTGTCCTTATACTTAAACATTCTCCTATCTCCTAATATTTTTCCTTTTTATAAACTCTTATATTAAATATTTAGCGCAGAAAGCACTTGCACTTTCTTGAAAATTCCTGTCAGAACACGCAGTTACCGGTCTACATAAGGGAGGAACGCGGACGGGCGTCTTTCTAGTTAAGGTCTGTGCGCGCGAGCATTGTTTTTACGGCTAACTGAAAATTTTGATACTGTGTAAAATATAAAATATAGTTTTTTGAATATGTCGTTTCGAAGAAGTGGTAGAAAGAAAGACCTTATCTGGCAGTTTTTTAAAGAAAAATCGGGGAAAGCGGAGGAAAAACCGGGATGTCGCGCTACATGTAAAATATGTAATTTGGAAATGCAAGGATTGGTGGAGAGGATGAAAAAGCACTGGGAAAAATGTAAATAATGAAGACATCGATACTATCGATACTTATAGTGACTCGTCATTCTCGTCAACGTTATCACAATCACAATCAGTTTTAACCGTAAGTACCTTTTTATTATTTGTTAATTTTTAAAAATGGTGTTGAAATATTTTTCCAATTTTCCATGTTTGAAAATTTTTAAAACTTATTTTTACAACAATGTGATCAATTTACTGGTTTCTGGTGCACTTTATGTGTCACGGAATTTCACAATTTTTGAAAATTCTTTGGAATTGATACGTTTTTTTAACACTAAACACTATTTGCAACAAAAAATTCTTGGATGAACAATATTTTCTGAAAAAAATACATTTTTTTTATTTTTTTATCTAAGTAACTATTAAGGTATGTAACTATGACAATACAACACCTTTTATTTCTTAAAAAAGTGGCTTATTCAACGATTTTTTATTTTTTGCTTTAAATTAAATCGATTCTATTTGACGGGCTCTATCAAACCAAACTAGAAAAATTATAAAATTCCGTGACACATAAAGCGCACCAGACCCCATGTGTTTTCTTAGATACTTTGCATACATCTATCATCTATGGACAATTGAAGCCTCATATTGTTTTTTTTTAATTGCAGGTACAACGTACTTCAAGCATAAATACGTCACAAATTCAAACTGAACAAAACTTTCGGCAAGCAAGTACGTCGCACTCAGTTTCCCCTTAAATCCCAGTAAACAAAAAAAGGAAAAAGAATGTAATACTGATAATACTGACATTACTGATACAACTTCTTCTGGATCTCTGATGTCTTTTGTTGTAGGTACTAGTAAGCCTGCCAAAAATGAAATTGATAAGCAGATTGCCAGAGCCCTCTATGCAACTAATAGCTGTTTCATCTGCCTGGAGCAATCCGAAGTTAAGAAAGCTATAGCACTACTGCGACCTGGATATGTACCGCCCAGTCGAAACGATGTGTCAGGCAGACTGCTTGATCAAATATATACTGAAGAAAGAAGCAAATGCTTTAAGGGGTTGTCTAGAAGTAATGTTTGTCTTTCACTCGATAGATGGTCTAATGTGCATAATGAACCCTAGTATGTGCAACAGTTACTGCAGAAAATGGCTCCTCCTTTCTATTCGACACTGTAGATACAACTGGGCATCCACATACATCCGACTACCTAACAGAAATTGCAGCAACCCTCATAAACAAACTAAAAACCGAGTATGATTGTACAGTGAGTAGTTTCGTGACAGATAATGCAGCTAACATGTCTGCAATGCGAAATGAAATAAAGGCATCTGATAAATTCAATGTAATAGCATATGGCTGTGCTACACATACTAAATTTTTTATGTAAAGATTTGGAAATCGTTGATATAAAAGAGCATGTAGTCCAAATCGTAAAGTACTTTAGGAACAATCATTTTGCATTTGCAACATATGCCAAAGAAGGAGGCAAAAAACTAGTCAAACCTAGTGATGTTCGATGGAACTTGCTTGCAGACTGCTTGCAAGTATTTACCGAATCATGGCCAATACTTTTTAGAATCAGTGAAGACCACAAAGAAAAGATTGACAGTATTATCAGGGAAAAAAATTCAAACATTCATTTAAAGAGAAGTGCTGAAGATTACCTAAAATTCTTAAGCCAATTTCCATTGCCATAGATAGGAGGCAAAGACCGACGCCACTATTTCAGATGTTGTAGAGCAATTTAAAATATTAGAAGATTACTTTGAAGAAACTAATCTGACATTACATCAACTGCAAAAATTTAAAAATCGATATAATATGTGTATAACCCCGTATCATTTGCTGGCATTTCTTATCGACCCAACGAAAACACAAAGTTTGACATATACTGAAAAAAATATTGCATTACAAACTGCAAAAGAACTGTGTCCAGATAGTGGTTTATTACCACTAATCATCAAGTTTCTTGCCAAATCAGAGCCTTTTAACGATATCATGTTTCAAGATGATATCCTGAAAAGCGTAAAACCTATAGACTGGTGGAAATCACAACGAAACGCAGATATTATTGAAAAAGAACTTCCCATAATTACACAACTGCTCTGTGCAGCTGCTTCGTCTCCATCAGTAGAGAGGATATTCTCAACATTTGGTTTAGTGCACTCTAAACTACGTAATCGATTAGGTACTGAAAAAGCTGCCAAACTAGTGTTTCTTTACAAATATTACAATTAAAATTGTTTTTTTTTTTGAATATTTTCTGCAATAATACTTCTATCTATGTGTTCTTGTGTTCTTGTAATAAATTAATTTACTATACTAACGTAATTTATTTTTGTTTCGATTTTTCTTCATAACCCAAATTATTTTTTTTATAATTTTTATTTTTGATTTTAATCATGATTTAAATTTAAAAAAATCAAGTGATTTAAATCGTGATTAAAATCAATTGATTTAAATCCTTGCAACCCTGTTGAGCAGGGGTTTTTTGGGACGCTAAATCCAAATTTCACGTCCCCTGAACACCTGGTGCACCGGAACCTGGCCCTGGACGCCATCTCCGAGGGTTTTCTTGACATGATCGAAAAAGACAAACCGAAAAACTTCAAGGGGGGCTTTTGGAGCGCTGAATCCGAATTTCATGTTGATAACGACCCTCCGAACCCCCGGTGCACCGGAACCTGGCCCTGGATGCCATGGAACTTTTATCTTGACATCGATGCCATTACTATGAATGTAAGCCAAACCGGATGTCTTAGAGACCAGCGTTAATACTGCAATAGCTGTGTGGAATTGTTGATTCTAGATTATGTGAGGAGGAAAGAAATAGAATGAATAGAAACGCAATATTTATGTAATTTACGTTAAAACAATTTTTATTCACCTCAAATCAAATACTATGAACCTGTAAGTTTTTCCTTACTTAATTAATTAATAACTCAAATGTGTTGACACGTAACTATATATCAAATTCTTGATCACGTGACACATCGGTAGTCTGCTCAGGGGAGAATTACACATGAGTGAATGTATAAAATTATGAGACGTTTTGGGGGAGTTTTTTCGTGATCGCGACTGTAAAACCTTCGGAGAGTCTAATTCAGCGCCCCTTCACGATTTTCGGTTCGTCTTTTTCGATTGTGTCAGGAAAACCCTCGCAAGGCCTGGTTCCGGTGCACCGGGGGTTCGGAAGGCCGTTATCAACATGAAATTCGGATTCAGCGCCCCAAAAACCCCCCTTGAAGTTTTTCGGTTCGGCTTTTTCGATCATGTCAGGAAAACTTTCGGAGATGGCGTCCAGGGCCAGGTTCCGGTGCACCTGGTGTTCAGGAGATAGTTTTCGACGTGAAATTTGGATTCAGCGCCCGAAAAAACCCCCGCACAATGATTTTCGGGTTGTTTTTGTCGATATTGTCAGGAAAATTCTCGGAGATGACGTCCAGGTCTAGGTCCGGACGCACCAGGTGTCCGGGGTGTTCGCCGATGCCATATTTGAATTCAGCAACCTAAAAACCCCCCGGGCGCCGAGTTTTTCTCCTTCCCGCGTGAATTTTGGGAGAGTTCCACGGAGATGACGTTAATCGGCGTTTCTGAGCTCCAGGTTGGCTGTGGGTCAATTTGAACATCATAATCGTGATCAACGACGGAAAAAAATCGAGAATTTTTGGCCTTTTTAGTGCTTCATTGCCTCGACTATACATGAGTCACCCTGGATATTTATATTTTATGTCAAAAAATGCGTAATTTAAAACTATATAACGTTTTTTCTACTCATAATCACTTAATTATAACTTTCTTATAAATATTTATTGTTTCAATAAGTTATTGTAATTTATTTATGTATAAAATTTGTAAAGATTAAAAAGAACTAATTAATAAAAAATTACATGATTTGTTAGTCAGTATTAAAATGCAGGTTTATAAACGGCTCTTCCTCACATACCAACTTACAAAACTAACGAGAGAGGCGCCTCTAGTTCTTACACAGCTTCTCTATATGAAAAGTGGGTGGAAATACCCACAAAAGTCAATTTTTTGGCCAAAAAAAGTTAATAAATAAATAAACCATACTAACCTAATACTTGGTGAAAGAACTCCCTCAAAGTTGGACTCCAATCTGCTTGAAAGAATGCAAGTCCTGCAGGTGTTATGTCATCTTGTAAACTTCTGTAA
The DNA here is from genome assembly GCA_019359885.1 of Listronotus oregonensis. Lineage (NCBI taxonomy): Eukaryota > Metazoa > Arthropoda > Insecta > Coleoptera > Curculionidae > Listronotus > Listronotus oregonensis. Next base: position 29,589 of record JAHBCN010009734.1, read on the forward strand.
AAATCGGAAGTTTTAAAAGTTCTTTCGGCTAAGTTTAGACACTTTCCTTCTTTTTTGTAAGCCGAAAAGTCCAATTTCTTTTCCTGTTTATATAAAATAAAAACATGTCTGTGATACCCTGTACCTTTAGGAGGAAAAGGTTGAATATAATCTACTATTGTTTCTCCTTGTTCAATTTTGTTGCCTGGAATATTAGCCCTAAAAAAATATAAACAATAGAAAGTCCCATTCTGTGAGAGAGAGATAGCAATGGCGTGACTGCTGCTTTCTCTTTCTAATGCGACCACATTTTCAGGACTTTGCTTTTTCCCTTTAGGCTTATTGTTAGTATATACTCGAAGATAACAACATGTCATTCTCATAAAGTTCAAAATGTACTGATAGAGGCATCTTTTAAAAGTTTTTATATTTATTTTACACCTTTTGCAATTTAATAAAAAAAATGTAAAATAAAGGAAAAAATTTTTAAGAGATGTTTATAAATTATTGTGTGCCAATTTAGTGTTAAAATTGCGGGGCGTCCATAAATTATGTGAGGTGTTCAAGGGGGGAGGGAGTAAAGCTAAGTCTTTCTAAATTTCACTTGGGGGAGAGGGGAGTCTAAGCAAATATTATGTTTATTTTTCTAGTACAAAACGGTATAAAATTGCGTGAAAGGGCATAGGTCTCTTACAGCAATGTTGCCACTCCTTAATTTTAATTCTCTATGGAAATTACAGTAAGAAGTGTTAAAAAAAGGAAATAAAAACAATATTAATTTAACTGAATAAAAAGCAAGGAAGTTTAAAGGTGTATGGAAGCCCAATGCTGTGGCCCATTCGATAAAAAAATGTCCAGCCCAGTATGAAAATAACTGTCAGAGTTGGCCCCGCCGATTCTGCGCAATAACAAAATTCCACGAAATAATTTAATGTGTTGCCTACTTACACACTGATAAATCAGTGTGAAGTTAGCCAACACATTATAATTTTATGAGAACCGGACTACCGTTTTTTGGATTAATCAAAACCTTCTTATTTTAGTGATTAGTGTTTATTAAATTGTGACTATAATTTTGTGTTTATTATTTGTTACTTATAATATTGTAACAAAATGACTAGAGGTTGTATGGTTTTGTCTTGCAAATTCAAGGGTAACATACCCGTCTTTTTAACTTTAGGTAAGTATTTTTTATATTTAAATTAGGTGCTTCTTATAAGACGTAACGTTAGGTAACCGAATAAATAATAATATTTCAATTATGAACAATAGAAAATGAAAATTTCATAGGAAATATTAGTGAGAAACGTAAGGCAATCTTAACTATCTTTTAGATGATTTCCACAATGTTTGTGTATTTCTGTCGAAAAAGAAATAAGGTTTACATTTAGGTACTTTTATTTCATTTAATAATTTAGTACACTCTTTTAAAGGATCAAAATTATTGATTACTGGGCAGACCAGGCAAATTTAATATATACAGGTCCCTCTAATTGAATGGAAGGAAGACAATTTGGTACGGTTTTTGGGGCGCTGATTACAAATCTAAAAAAAATTCGGCAATGTTTCGTTTCGAGATATTCATCATCAAAATTGAAAATCAAACAAACCTTATTTACACTATTCCTTTCTTTTTGCACAAAATTTTGATTTTTACACTAAATTGGCACACAATATTTCACAAACACCTTTTAAAAACTTTTTTATGTTTATTTTACACCTTTTTTACACTTTTTATTTTTAAGCAAATATGGCTGCTGCCTTTGAACTTAAAAGTTCGCAATTTAATGGAAAAAAGATGTAAAATAAATAAAAATACAAGGTTTTAAAAGGTGTTTATAAAATATCGTGTGCCACTTTAGTGTAAAAATCAAGAATTGTGTACAAAAAGAAGGGAGAATATAGTGAAAATGAGGTTAGTTTAATTTTCAACTTTGATGATGAAGATCTCGGAAACGAAACGTTGCCGAAAAGATATTTTTTCAGATTTGTAAACAGCGCCCCAAAAAACCCCTATATACCAAATTTGATCAAAATCGGAGAGGAGGCAACTTTCGAGACAATACCATTTGTTTAAAAATAAATTAGAAATTTTTCTTAATATTGCATTATCAACTTTTTAAGCTCGAGATACTGTACACACATAATATTTAACAGATACTGTTACAATGGATACTCAGGAACCAAAGGTTACTAAACATTTTTAACCACTGTTATTCTGTCTCATGAATGTTTGTTATTAGTGAAAAGTATATGCCTAAAAAGCAGTTATAAAAATTTTCACTTTTTAATGTACAACCAGAATCTTAGGATTAGATTAAACTCATTTACACTATCTTGCCCTTCTTTTATCACAAAATTGGTGATAAGTACATAATACTATCATACAATGTTTGAAATTTATTTTAAAAAATCGTGTTTTTATTTATTTACAAAGATATTTGGTAAAAATACAAAAATTCCAAAAATATCGGCCATTTAAATAGAAGGCAGTAAAGTGGGGCCATCTATTCTTTCCATATTATATCAGATGATATAAAATCTAATATTACACAATAATTTTAAATATTCTATAGTAGTATCCTTTAATAACCAACAATTTTGTGCAAAAAATAAAAAAAAAAGTGAATGTTGGAATTTGACATTTGATGATGTCAATTTTATAGATAGTAACAAAGAATTATGGAAATCCGGCCCTGACCTACTATTCATTGCGCAAATTCCGCGGGGCCAACCCCCCTATTCCCGCTGCCCTGCACGCCTGGACAATTTTGTTCTACAGTATTGGGCTTCCATACACTTTTAAACTTCCTTGATAAAAAGCCACTTACACAAACCAATGAACATATTCCTTATCATTATCAGTAAAATGGCCATCAGGATTAGTTAAAATTAAAGTCCATAAACTATCTTCGTCACTCTCAAAACTTATTGTGGGTTTTTGACTTGCTTCTTCAGGTTTTAAAATGTTTCCATAATAGACTGGCAACTGCACATCATCTTTGACAAAAAATACATTTAATGGTACATATGAGTTGAAGTAGACATCACCAAAGAGGTGTTCGAAGATTCCATAGTGCTCTGCAATTTTTCTTATATGCACAGGACCTATTGTTTTGACCCATTCTTTATTTGTCTCCTCCAGGTCTATTCTTACTGAAATAACGTAAGGTTATAACTATATTTCCTAAATAAACGAAAAAATACTTAATTCACCAATTTTTAAATCACTTACGCTGTAGTGATCTCGATAACTTTTCAAGTTCGGGATCCCTTCTCTGCACCCTGACATGTTTAAGACGTTCTTCAAGTTGCTTTACTCTAGAAATTCGAGGGGGTGCAAGGCCTATATCCACTTTATAATAAACAGCCGGGTCTTTATAGTTTATTTCTATAAAAAGATCAAAATTTAGTTAATAAAATGACCCAAATTTGACAACCAGTTTAACTTGCCTTCTAATCTTTGTTGAATGGTTCTGGCGATACCTGGTGGTTTGCCCCTTAAGTGATGACCATTTCGAACGAAAATTGATAGATTTGAGCTCACATTTTCGTATAAATTTAAATTACAAATTTTAAGCAGGGCGCTTGACATTTTTTCGTAAAAGTTTGAGGTTAGAGTTATCACAGAACATGTCAAGGTTAGTGTATTTTCTTAAAGCAAGGCGCCATCTTTTGGCCAAGTGGACATGCGCTTACTTTAATTTTATGCTTCATTCGTAGATGGCGCTAAGTATTCTGATATCTGTTTTACCTACTAGGTTTATTTATATTTTTGCGGGAATATAATTAAATTTTGTTACTAAAAAATGGTAGACTAGTAAAATTTAACCTAATATTTGGAAAAAGAGTGAGCCGCTGTTTTAAATTAATGTTTATCATCTGATGTAGGCCCGCTTGTGTCCTCAGAAAGTTTAAAGCTTGATAGACATTATAATATTTGATTGTGGTAGTTTTAGGTAATTAGGGAATTGAAAATAAGTAAAATCATGGTTTTAAATGTATTTTTCTACATTAATTCCAGTGTATACATCCAAAAAGTAAATAATTAATATTAAAAAAATATGTTAGACTTATATTCTATGAAACAAAATGTTCTTCTTAAATAAGTACTTTAATATACCTAGTAATATAGATACCTTTATGTTAAAGAAACATATACATATGCAAAAAAATGATCCTTTTTTAAAGGAGCCTATAAATGCAAGAGTTATTAATATACGCAAATTTTTGTGCCATTTTATGTGATATTTTGCGTTTCATAAAGCATTTAATCCGTTGAATTTAGAATCATATCGTAGTCAGGCCTGCCAGCACGATAAGACTGTAAATACTTAATGTGGGTGTCTGAATCCATAATGCTTCTTCTCACGCTGGGTTCTTCAGTCATTCTTTTACTCCATTCCAACTGAAATATAAAAATTTAATTTTACTTCAAAACACAATATTTAAAAATTTTTAAAAATTTTTA
>JAHBCN010009735.1:0-34251 GCA_019359885.1 Listronotus oregonensis
CGAAACTGATTCTTCTATGTAATAAAATTTGGGGAAAAAAAATTTGGGACCGTCCTTAAAGCTTAAATGTTATAAAGTAACGTAGGCCCGGTAGACTTATTGCTGAAAAAAATTTTCCCCTTTTAGTAAAGTTAACTCAGTATTCAGAAGTAATATAAATATATTATACCGAAACTGATGCTTCTTTGTAACTAAAATTGGTTTTTTTTTTCATTGCTTTCCTATTAATTTTTTTTTTATTATAAACGTCAATAATTTTTGGGTGAAAATTTTTTTAAAAATCCCTTTTTCGAAATCAAATTGTGCCAGAAAATTTTTTGCTCACTTTTTAAAAAAATTATTTTTAAAATTTTTCGTAAGCTAAAAATTTCCCCAGAAATAATTTGATTTTTAATTGTACTACTAGTGATAATTCCATCGTCTGGCTGAAGCTTTAGGTAATTACCAAATATTGACAAAAAGTCCTAAACTTCTTTTCACAGAAAGATCTAAGTACTCAAAAATTAAAAACGAATATATGTGTATTACCAGTTTTTGGCAGGACAACCAGTTGTCTCACAAAATATATGTGTTTTTACATACACCAGGTCATACATCCAAGTGTGGAACAGAAAAAGGTGGTTAGGAATCACCAATTTTCGACTTATATTTAACGTTACTTTTATTACATGGAAAATATAACTTTTTCTAAAACCAGAGTGGGGATTCTCTTACAGAAATAATGGAAATAAAATTATAAATATAGAAAAGGAAACAATCTTTATTATTGTTTATCGGTATATTCTATAAGAAATCGTTTGCATGCGATACCGCTATATATCAAAAATTCCCCCCGGTCCTCGTGATAATGGGAAATATTTCCTGTTATTAAATTTACAAACATTCACTTTTTTGTTTTTGCCCGAATTTTATCTTACAGTAACAACCAGTGTGTTTTCGTGTATCGCTGTCCTTTTTTTAACTTAGGAAGATAATAATGGGTTGAAATACACTTAGTGCACAATGGTTTTCGCTAGTACTGTTGTCAAACCGTGGGCATTCTTCGAACAAACCCATTATTTTATGATTTTATTTTATAGATTTTCACAATTATTTCATTTTTTCGTTACTTTTTTTCGAAATTTTATCGACACGTACCTATAACATTCTAATTCTAAACATTTAGTTCAACTAAAACTAGAAATATCCTAAATAAAAAATGACGGACACAAAAAATTTAATTCAATTTTACAAGGCAAAGAAAAATATTAAAGTGAAACAAACAAGAATAGTTAAATAACAAAAACACTCAAAAATCCTTCGGTGTCTTTAAATTTTTTAAGACTGTCGGTAAAGCCGACACCTGCGAATTTATGTTACGGAATGATATATTTTTGTTTTTAGATTTTCATCCCATATCACTCTTTTAACTTTATGACAGCCCACAAAGGCTTATCTGAAGCCTACGTAGGGACTAGATACCTCGGGTGCCGGGTTTTTAGATGTTTAACCCATTTTTGCCCAGTTCCCTTAACGTTTTATAAGTACCGAAACATGCAGATATTGCATTTTCCCGGCACCTTTTAGACAATACAGTTGTACCACCACGGACTTTATACTAATAATTACTACCTCTGAACCACCACCCATTAACGTCATGGTAATGTCCAGTTTAACGTGGACTATGTACAGGGTTTTCATTTATATTTTGACACGCATTTACAACTATAACTAAAAACGATAGAAAAAACTTCCTATATAAAAGTTTTATAGTTTTTTCTCTATTATCTTTTAAGCATAATGAAAGAAACAAATGAGCATCAAAAAGTTAAGAAAAATGAATAAGTTAACTTTTTCAAATGGAACACCCTGTATATTTTTATTTAGAATAAAAGCTATTTTCATCCCCTTTTAAAAATATATAGTTTGTTGGTATTTCATTTAGCCGTATTGAAAATATTTAAGTTTTTGATTAAAAAATCAATGGAAAATAAAAATCAGCATTGCCTTGGAAAACAAATGACTTGCTTTGTTTATACGTTTTGACAGCACCTTGACACGTCTTGATATTTTGGCGTCGCTTCATTTACATTAAAAAAATACTTAACTATGGGATATACCGAAGATCAAAAACACGAAATAATACGTCTTTTCTACGCAAATAATGAAAACATCTTGCAAGTTCGCTGTGAATATCACCAACGTTTTCCCCAAGGGTAATAAACTTAACAAGGAGTGCTCGAGCCCATTTAAGCCCATATATGGCAATTTAAACGTCAATTCGGTATTTGTGACGTAATCCGTTTGCCTGTTTGTTTTATTTATAAGTAGTATAAAGGCTAAATTTTTTAAAATGTTATACATTACAGTTCTAATAGTAAGTGCATATCCAAAATAGTTTTTAAAAGTTGAATATTTAACAAAAAATAATAAAATAAATCTACCTTCCGGGCAAAATGGGCAAACGGATGACGTCCAAACATAACCTGTATCTGCGAACAAATAGTAAAATCGAGCACTCTTCTTAAGTTTACCACCCTTGCGTTTTCCCGGACAGCGAATACCTTCGAGAAACTCGATAACTTATATTGTTCGTCGGTTTAGAGAAAAAAAAAGCGTTAAAAGAAAAACGAGAACAGGGCTGCAAATGAAGAGCAAGATTTAAATATTTTGCTTTATTTTGAAGGTAAGTTTTATTTTAGGAGTAACAAAAAACAAAATCTAAGCGATATAACTTTTAGAAAAATCTCGAAAGTTCAATTCCTTCCGTTTCAAATTATACAAACAAATCCTGGGGAAAAATTCACAGTACATTGAAGAAACCTAATTTTCATCCCTACAAATTTTTGCCAGTTCAAAATTTAACCGACGCTCATAAGATTGAACGACTTAATTATTGTCAAGAAATGATTCGTAATCTTCAAAACGATGGAAATTTTTTACAACATTTTATTTACTGATGAAGCAACTTTCACTACGGCGGGGATGTATAATAGAAAGAACAAGCATTATTGGGCTGAAAACCTTCACAAAATCCAACCTGTTAAGATACAGGGATTAGGTCTCTTCATGTTTGGTGTGGCATGTTGGGCAGTAAGGTTATTGGACCGATAATTTTTGAAGGACTCTAACGGGAGATAGGTATCTGCATTTTATTCAAAATGAGATCGAAAATCTGCTTAAAGACATTCCTCTTCAGCAATACAGAAACATTATCTGGGACCAGGATCGGGCACTCCACACAATGTTGGACCAGTAACTCAGTATCTTAGCGAGAAATAGGGAAATTTTGGGATAGGAAGGTATGGCACTATTAGATGGCCGCCCAATAGCCCCGACTTAAACCCTCTGGATATATTTTTGTGGGGTTACCTAAAAAATAAAATTTATTACGAAAGGCCAGAAAATATAAGCATACTAAGACAAAAAATTGAAAATGAAATAATGTTACTTAATAGGAACCGGCCCGAATTTGTTTTCAACGCGATTAATCGTAAGTTGAGGAGAAACATTTTCAAGTGCAGAGAAAATGGTGGAGGTTACGTCGAAAATTTGTAAATATTTATACTTAAAGTTCGTAATAAATAAATCATTTGTTTTCTAAGGCAATGCTGATTTTTATTTTTCATTGATTTTTTAATTAAAAACTTAAATATTTTCAATACGTCTAAATGAAATACCAACAAACTATATATTTTTAAAAAGGGGATAAAAAGAGCTTTATTCTAAATAAAATATACAGGGTGTTCCATTTGAAAAAAGTTAACTTATTCATTTTTCTTAAATTTTTGATGCTCATTTGTTTCTTTCATTATGCTCAAAAGATAATAGAGAAAAACTATGAAACTTTTATAAAGGAAGTTTTTTTCTATCGTTTTTAGTTATAGTTGTAAATGCGTGTCAAAATATAAATGAAAACCCTGTACCACACCTAATCATATACAGTGTTCATTTGCGGTTACCCATTTTGAAAAAACTACTAGCTTTTATTGTTTTAATGTATCATTTTGAAGCATTTCTATAAAAAAAAGTAAAAGAGGTTTTGGCGTTATATTCTACTAGAATCCACCACTTTTGTAGATTTTATTTATTAAGAGGCTATGCCAGTCTAGAAGCTCGAATTTCGGGTGTTTTTTAACGGTCGATAAAAAAAAGCATTATTATTTTAACTATCAATTTTTTATTATTTATTTAGTTATTTTTTAAAAATTTACTTACTTATTAAATATACAGGGTGATTAAAAAGTAAGCGGCATCCTTTCGGAAGCGTAATTCTTGCATAAAAATAAGGCAAAAAGTTCCTATTAATATGGTCCGAAAATGCTTCCTAAGTGAGCTACGCCCCTTTAAATAGGACACCTTAAAGAAGATTTTTTCTCTATAACTTTAAACCCTTTTAAAATTAAATTTTAAAAATTGTTGTTCGGTATAAACATTTAGAGGTAAATTAGATTCTAAATTCCAAATTTGAAAATTTTATTCAGAGGCACCACATGCGGGAGACGGTAAGGGTAAAACAGATTAATTTTCATCAATAAACATTCGCAAATCAGTACTAGTAATTAAACTAGGAGTACCTTTTTTACGTTAAAAACTCCAAAACTTTATAATTTCCAAACAAAATCACAATAACCTTAAGTGTAAAAGAAAGGAATATTTTAACACTTACCCTCCCCCGTATGTGACGTCCCTGATTAAAATGTTAAAATTTTGAATTTTTAATCTTATTTACCTTCAAATGTTTATACCGTAAAACAATTTTCAAAATTTAATTTTAAATGGGTTTAAAGTTATAGAGGAGAGCTCCTTTAGGAAGAATTTTCGGACCCATATTAATAGGAACTTTTTGCCTTGTTTTTATGCAAGAATTACGCTCCCGAAAGAATGCCGCTAACTTTTGAATCACCCTGTATAAATATTTCATAAAGTTTCACGTTGTTGAAGAAGAGGGAGAAAAAAGAGTGTGTCCATCTTGTCACGATTCCCACCCTTTTGGTCATCTGAAAAAATAGGTAGATTTTTTTATCAGTACAAATGCCCTTATGGCGGGGACCAGGATTATTTTTTTAATTTCTCGTAAAATGACGGTTTCTCAAAAAAATGGAGATTTTTTTAGTTATTTTTTAGCTTTTTCGGATTTTTAAAAAACAGTAAAATATTAAAATTTCGATTTTTTGTTAGTTCCTGCCATAAAGGGATTTATTAAGAATATATAGAAAATTCATGCCAACTTTCCAGAAAATCGGTAACATACAACTTGAGATTTTGGGACAAACATTTCGAAAAAAGTAATTTCGAGAAAAACGCGTTAAAAGTTTTAAGTTTTACGGAGTTTACTAGATAGAACGGTACATATAACTATTTTGTCAACCAGCGATTCCAGCTCCATATATCGGGTTTCTTTCACCACAAAATAAATATTTAATAAAGTTCTCTCCGCACGAGGTTTCCTTCTTTTGAAGCACTTGATGCTCGAAACTCAGATGCTTCGATTTAAGCTTGATTGCTTCAAACAACAAACCGACGACACTATATCTAATTCTAAACTATCGAAATATGAAAAAAAAAATGTTTTCTGATTTTTTCAATTTTCTAGACTAAGTACATTACCAACAAAATATTCGAAAATAACCCTCGTATATACTTTAAAAATGTATCGATTTAATATCTTAAGTTCTCATCTGAAAGCTATTTGTCATTCCAAGTATAGTTTGATAACCTCTGTTTTTTGGTCAATAGTTATATTAAGTTGCGTGCAAAACAGTTATATTCATTCGTGTGATCTATTTTTGCTACTCGTTGCCTATTAGATTTGCCATAATCCAGCCATTTGCGTGAGTGGGTTAATTGACTTTCAAATAATTAATAGGATTTTAATGCTTAGTAACCACAAATCTAGCCAGCTTGTGTATAGTTATTACTTTTATTACTACTACTTTCTTTATTAAACTTTGATGCGACATAAAAGTTTGAAGTTAATTATAGGGAGTGCTAAAGAAACACCTATTTATATACAATGTATTATATTAATTCATGGCTTCATGTATAGCCGACAATAGCTGATAATGATTGGGTGTTTAGCCAGATCGGTTGATCAATAACAAATTAAGTTAAAGAATGTTTTGAAACCCTCGATTTTTTATATACCCATTAACACGTTTCAATTGATCTGATAAAGTGGTCTACATCTTCTTGGGGTATCTGATTCCACTGGGGGGAAAGTGGGTTTTAGAGAGGAACGCCACTGATCTAAGTGCCTTAGAAAACAATTTTGTACATGTAAAGGTGACCTATATTTAAAAAATTTGCGTGTAAAAAACTCATCCTAATATCTCCAGATTTTCGAGAAATGAAATTAAACTATAAAAGACAAAAACTTTAATCCCCTGGACCCAAAAAACGAAGCATTTCCGACCCATGTTTATATGATTTTTTTTAATATTTTTGGATGTAAAATTTGCCCCCAAATTGTCCTCACAACACCCGTAACACCCTTATAGCAGATCACTACTACCCCGTGCTCTTGAAATCACTGATTGTAATCGCCTGGGTCGATTAAAGTGATTTTAAGAGTCAAAAGATCTTAACAACATCCGGTGCCCCTAGCTCTGTGTTCTCGGACATTTTGGTTCCCGTCTAATAACATCTTAAAAAGTCCCACCGGTCGCTCCCCTCAGCTGAGAATGAAAAATTTTGCACTCGTGGCCAGGGTTGAAAGGATTTAAATCAGGTGATTTAAATCATCTGATTTTTTTTTTTAAATTTAAATCATTAATTAAATCAAGATTTTTAAAATGTAATCTTTAAGGCTATATAAATCTAAATTATTAGTAACAGTTCATTATTTTCAAAATTTGTTACATTAACAACTATCTTTTTAATCTTAATATCCTTATACCAAAAGATTTATATAAAAATACTTTGGTAAAAAATATATTATAAAGAACAGTTGAATTTAAAAAGAAATATTATTTTTTTCTATAAGGTACAAAAAGGTACAAAAAAAAGGAAAACTAATACTATTGGAACTATTAAATATATATAAAGTATTTGTAAGAAAAACTAATTTACTGGCTTTTTCGATTCCTAGTCGATTTCTGAGGTTGAAGTGGACAATACCAAATGTTGGAAATATTAATTCCCAAATGATGCAAAAAGCAAAAGCACAAAGTAACTGTCTAATTATGGAAAACTTTTTGAATTATGTATATGTTTTTTTGTTGATTTCCACCAGTCTAAAAATTTTACACCTTTCAAATATCATTGTAAAACATAATTACAATTAGTGGTTTAATTACTATTTGGATACATTTTTTTCCCGTTTCTAAAGCAAGAGTTTTGTAATTCTGTTAATGTATGTTTTTGCTGCTCTTTTTTTGGTCCAAGAAGAAATGCAAGCATCTACGTTGGGGAGTTTAATTTTAACTTAGAAGGCAGTGTTTTCTTATTGGTCTTGTTTAAATAGTTTACTTTCAACAAGCTTTTTATTCAAATGGATCCTCCATTCGTAACTTGACTCTTTCAATAGCCTTTTTCTTAACCACTTTCTTTTTTAAAGTTAATTCTTCTTCCCCTGCCGGGTTTCCCGGGTGTCGCATATCGGTGGTATCAAAAATGTTTATATAACTTTTTATGTAGACAATTTGGAAAAACTAATTTTTTGTTTTATACAATTTTTTTTTTATCTTTTATAGTTTTATAGTCGTAGTCCAAACATTTCGTGGTGGCAAGTTACCGCCGGTAAAGGTACCGATTTAATTTACCGATTCCTTATTTTTTGTCAAAGACAAAATGTCATCAGTGTGAGACTTGAATAAGACACAATAAGTAGTAAATCAATGTATTTACAAATTACGGTTGGATATTACAGAGAGAGAAACAAGGTGAAACCGCAAGATGATAATATCATACAGAAAAAAATACTAGATCGTAATTTTTATCGGTTTTTTGGGTTTTTTTCGATTTATTGTTGTTTGACCCCCCAATTTTGACTTTAGATTCGTGTTCAGCGGACAAAAATCTTAGTCCGACACCCAGCACACACCATTTTTTTCGGTGGATCTGGTGGATCTGTGTTATTTATGGCCAATTGACTATTGGTTATTAGTCAGAATTATCGTAAGGCCAGATAGGTTTACTCAAAAAGGTGCGCCTATAATAGCTTTATAACCATATCCTATTTCTTATACTTTTCACCACTTTTCCGGACTGAAAATAAATTTGAAATTAACATTGTCTTGCTTTTAAAATCAGCAAAAACACTTTTTTGTCAATTCTAACGCAGGGTTCCAATAAATCAGTATACACTGCAGCAGAAATAACAGTAAAATAATAATAAATATTACCTCTCGAGTATTATTGCAGGGGGTGTTCAGAGTTTTGACTTAGGGTAAGGAGTGAGGCACCCTCCATCGTGTGCTCTAACGCGTGTGTTCCACCGACAGTTTTCTATCGATTAAAAGTGTGTCAAAGACAGATGTTTAAAGAGGGTGCTAAAATAAGCTATAAAAATAAAAAAGCCCCTTCTTGTCAAAACGCTGGTATTAAGTTACAAGGCCGACAAGGAATGGATCTATCATTAAGTTAAATCTTTAACTTTCTTTAAGTAACGGAAAGGTGGTAGTGATAATGATTACCGCGATTAGAACAATGCAAAAATTGTTTCTCTACAGATTAATTTATTTATTTTTAAATAATTCGTATGAAATTGTAGAAAATGCGGTAATTGGAGATAAAATAAATGTAACAGATGTCTAGACATCCTAGGGATGAATGAACGAACATAATAGAAAGTTCGGGGCATCTTCAGATGGACTGTAAATGAATGCATTAAAGTGGCACTTCGTGTTGTCCTAGTAGGAGTAATTAGAGGAGAACATATATTGATAATTTTCAGAAGCCGCGAAATACCTGTATAACAGCAACCGGTTCCCTACAACTTGTCGGTAAGTGTGGGGTCATTAATAGGGCGGACGACTCTTCTTTAAATAGAATCAAGAATGCTAAGAATTGTGGGGGACGCCCTTTTCCAGACGTGGTAACAGTATTCCTAGCAGGGTCTGATTTGGGATATACAAGGATATCCAAATTAAGTGTCTGCCATGGGTAACTTTGTTATTAGTCCAAATACAAAATTGTTTAAATTAGCATACTAGTAGCATTTTCACGTCCTTTAAAATTAAAGAATGCAAAACAAATTGAAATCGCGGTTTTGAGTTTTTTAGTATTTTTTTTTAATCGAACACCCATGCGCATTAAAATTGGTTTGATAGTAAAAAAGCAATTTTTAATTGAAACCTTCTATATATTGTATCACCAGAAAAACACTTTTTAAGGAACTTTAAAAACCTCATCTGATATGTCTATGATTAATAGCTTTTAAAATAGGAGGATTCAAATATGAAAAATACTTTTTAATTTTAATTAAAACTTGTTTAGCAGGGGGCGGTCGAGGGCAGTTAGGGCCCACTCGCTTATGGTGGGTAGGCCCAAACCAAACCCCAAAATTTTGGTGTGACTCCCTTTTTTGGGAAATTGTCATTCATATAAAACCAAAAAAACACTATTTGAGGGACTCGAACCTGACGGTTCTGGTTCGAGTTCCGTTGAAGTTTTTTTTTGTTTCAAAATTGTGTTAAATAAATTTATAACTTATTATTAAAAATTGCAAGAAATTAAAAAATATATTTTCGGCCTTTTTTGATTAAAATTTGAATTGAATGTCAATTTTTTTTACTTAGCATTTTTTGAAAACAAAAAATAAGTTGCCCTACAATTTTGGGGTTTGGTTGAACCCCCCAATATAAGCACGCGAAGGGGAGCCCAACCGCCTTTTGGACCTTTCAAGCCTTAAGGTTACTGCTGACACCCTTACAGAGCCGGGATAAAATTAAAAAATTAAAATCATTTTTTTAAATTTGGATGCCCTTTCCAAAACTATTAAAGACAAATTCCATTTTAAAAAAATAATCTTTTACCTTAAAGTTATGCCAATGCACATATTTCCAAAACTGTTAAAAACAGACGTATCAAATGGAATATTGTTTTAAAGCTCTCCATAAGATCTTTTCAATGGTGATACAGAGTGTTCCATTTAAAAATTTTTTTTTAATTTTAAACTCGAAAACCAGATTATCAATTGTTTTTTCATATTTTGATCCTAAAGGGCATAAAAAAAGCTACTACTAAAAAGATGAAAATAAAACTTTGGTTTAAAAAAAAGGGATTTTAAAGCTTTTTTTCTTTAGTTATTTAAAAGCATTTAAAAAAAATAGTAAATAACAAAAAAAGGTATAAATTATAGTAAAATTGCATTAAAATTTTAAATTTTAATAAAAAAACCCGTTTTAATTTTTTTTTATTTGTTCAATTTTTTTTATGTAAATTATATTTTCCCAATATTTTATTAAAACCCAAAAAAATTATTTGTATGGAAGGAAAGTCCTAAATTACTATTTCAAAATAATTCATTTTTTGGGGGTTGGTGGGTTGATTGCTTTTTTCATTAATTTTTTCCTTTGTTCTTGCTATACAATTAAAATGTTTAATTTTACTTTCTCTTGTTAAAGCAAATCAATACAAAGTGTGTTTATTTTTTATTTTAAATAAACGAACTTTCTGGTCCATCTGGACCTACGCCGTTTTCAAAAGTAAACAACTATAGAAATCAAGCAAAGGCAGTAGACCGTTGTTTAAATTAATCTAGAAGTTTTATGATTAAAGCTGTATAATCTTTTTTCATTTCAACAAAAATACAATATGTATTGTGAATTTAATTTTAATAAAAGCAATAAATAGAGAAATAAAGGTTTTAAGCCCAGTTATATTCAGTTATTTTTGTTCGAAGAGTGTAAAATGCAATTTTTTTAAGGGGGTATTTAAGTCTAAAAGCCCGAATTTCGGCCGTTTCTGGACGGTCGATAAAAAATATTTTGGCTATCCATTTTTAAATCATTTATTTATATTAAAGAAATTAAAAAAAAATCCACCAAAAAAATATATTTTTTACAAAGTTACACACTGTTGAAGTCGAGGGGAAAAAAGAGCGTGTCCATCTTGTCACAATTCCCTCTTTTCTGGTCATTTGAAAAATAAAAAAATTGTAGATTCTTTATCAGTACAAATGTTATTATGGCAGAAACCAAAAAAAAAAAAAATAATGCAAAACGGCGATTGCTTAAAAAAAATTGGCTTTTTTAATTATTTTTTAACTTTTTCGAATTTTTAAAAATAGTAAAAATTGAAAATTTTGATTTTTTGTTGGTTCCTGCCATAGAGGGATATATAAAGAAAATTTATGCTAACTTTTAAGAAAATCGGTCAATTAGAACTTGAAATTTTGTGACAAACGTTTCGAAAAAAGTAGTTTCGAAAAAAACGCGTTTTAAGTTTTAACTTTCGATTCCAGTTTCATTCCGCCGAACAATAACGTTAGCTATAACTTTTGAAATAACTCGAATTTTTTAACTTTCTAGACTAGAAAAGGGTATTCTAAAGCAATGCGTTTTTAAAGTGGCGTTTTGGTTTAAATTTTAATTTCCATAAATTAGGAACAAAGACAGCTGCTTGTTGTAATTCTGAAGGAAATGAGAAACTATATCATTTTACCCTAAGCGTAGTAAACAATTTAATTTCTTTAAAGCCTTTATGAGCATAATAATATATTTCGTTATTATTCTCTTACTATTATCTAATTAGCCTTATAAAAATGAAAACTTAACAGTTCTTCATCAATTAAGTTTGCCGGCGTTAATGACGCCTAAAGATCAACTTAAAAGTTTATATATCGCACTAGAAACCGGGTAATTTAACACTTGCACCTAATTGAAATCTCGCAAGTCGAAAATAGCTTACTTTAGGTCATCCAACCCTTAAGATGACGTGTATGGCTGTTAATTTCGTTTGAGTGCTTATTCGCTTTTATACTTGGATTTTTAAAGCACAGTAAATGCTATTTTTGAACTTTGATTGAGGAGTTTGATAAATTACTTTGTTGTAGAAAGTCTTTATAGTCTATTCGAGAAGTGTGTTTAAGGATTTGAGAGAGATTGTTATTAACAAAAAAAAACAAAAAAAAACTTTTTTGATTTTTGATGATAACTAAAAAACCTTAAGCAAAAAAAAAAAAAGATCCTTGAAGAAGAGGAAAGTTTCACAAAAAGTCTCGACTGCCGGAACTCTCTCCATTATTTATAATTTTAATTTAATAGTACAGTGTGTGAGGAGAAAAAAGGTGTTTAACTCGGTTTTTTGTACCTTTTAAATTTTCATAAAAATTTGGAATTAAGTTGCTTTCACCCTCTAAATCAAAGTTTACATATTAATAAAGTGTGCTTTTTATTTTTAGGGGGTAAAAACCACCCCCTATGCTAAAAAAATAAAAAAACCATAGAAATAGACATTATGTAACTTAATATCATTGCTAAATATGTATATTTTTATGTTTTGAGTTATAACTTACATTATATTTGTAACGTTTCAACCCTTAAAAATCACCCTTAATTACGAAATTACAAAAAAATATATTTAATGCCGCTTATATTGTAAAAAAAAGATATTTTAATAGTCTACGGTTTAATAAACATTAAACAACAAAAACTTAACCCTTAAATAACCACCCCTTATAAGATTTCCAAAAAAAAAAATGTTTTTGACAAATTAAAACGATTTGATGATACATAATTATAGTCCTGGAAATAAAGCTAAAAATGGCAAAACCTGGCATTTTTTTGTCGATTTGCATAAAAATTTGGAATTAGGCGCTTCTAACCTTCTACTTCAAATTCTATTTCATGGTGATGGGCGCTGTTTGTTTTTTAAGTGTTAAACTACCCCTAATTGTCAAAACTTATAGAATAACATTTTAAACCTTAAGCCCAGATAAAAAAGACCAGATACGAAACATAGCGTGGCGGCACGGACTTTAGGTCCCCCAATTTAATTAAATATTTAAACTGTTCAGTTTTAGTTTTATTTTTTTAACTTTATTTAGTTTTTTTCATCCCCTGTAAAGGGGTGGCGTGGAGTTGGGGGGAAATTTGGGGAAAACAAATTTTTTGAGGTCCAAAGAAAAAAAATAGGGGTTTCTATTTAAAATTATAAAACCACCCTTACATTCACCCCCTTAAGACGAGTGGGGGTGGTTTTTGACATCAAATTAGATAGAACGATTGTGAAAAAACAAAGTTCAGTTGCAATCTTGGAAACCAACCCTTTCGTTTCGAGATTTTCCAAAGATTTTCAGATGTATTTTAATATTAAACTAATACATATTCCAATACTGAAGCTTAAAAATAGTCATTATTAATTTCATACCTTTTAATTTTGACAGATTCGTGCAATACGTTCCTGTCCTTAAAAAAAAAATTTTTTCAGTAGTGCAGGTGGCCCTCGTTAAAAGATGCCTCTGGCTAAGCGAAGCCTTTGTGTGTTGCTCGAGTCAAGAACTTCAATCGAGCCGACCCGGCTTCACATCTGGTTTTAGTTAAATCTGTGCCTTAAGATGGGTAGAAGAAGGTTTGGATTAGTTGATTAATGATTGTTTTATGCTTTGGGACAATTTTAAAATGTTTTAACCTTTAAAAATCAACCCTTGTTAGAGCTTAAAGTTAAAAAAAATATTTACCCTAAAAATGATTAATTTATCATAGTGATTTAATGTTATATTGCTGTTGCTAATAATTTGTTCTAATTTCATTTTGCTACTTTTCGACCCTTATAAATCAACTCTTATTAAAGCTTAACTCAAAAAAAAATAGATTTATCCCCAAAAAAATAATAGCGTGTCAGATTTATTAATTCAAAATATTACTACCTAAAATATTACCAATTTTTCAAATTTTCGATCCTTAGAAATCACCCATTACAACATTGCAATTCTTATGAACCAATATAATAGATATAAATAGGAAAAGAATATAAAATTACATACAAAAATTGATTTGTTTTTAAACATAACTCCTTTAATTTTAACGATAAAAAGTTTTCTCAAAAATAATTTTGTTGGGTTTTTTAAGGGCTATAAGGCTATGTAAATTAAATTCTTTTTAATTCCTTAGTTTTAAAATCGGATGAGTTTAAAAGGCTAGAATAAGGTAGTGCTCGCTCGTACAATAAATAAATATTTGGCCATATCTGGCCAAATATTTATTGTACAGAAAAATCTATGAAATGAAAAGTCTGTTATCAAAAAAGCTATAATACGGTAGGGACCGACCTTAATTTTTATAACTCTCAATTTTTATGCTAGAAACTATTTTTTAAAATAAAGGTCTTATCATATATTTTAAAAAAAGACCTTTTATGTTTTCCTTGAAAAATGCAAACTTTTCCCGCTATTTGACTTTGAATCTTTCAACTTTAGCATTTGACGAACAAAAGCCAACCATTAACAAGCGGTGGCTCGGTCCGTATTGGTTGTAGAAAAATTATAAAATAACATTTTTCTCTAGTTTTTTGTTATAAGCTACAATTTTGCTTTCTACAGTTATTTTGATAAAATTCATATTTTTAGAGTTATTCCTGAAAAACCCATAAAAAACGTCGCTTTTTTTTGTCAAACTACTTTTACTTTCAATCTCAAATAACTCGAAAAATATTAATTTTACGTAAAAAATGTATAGAACATTTTTTACTTAAAATTACTTTATTTTCCGATTTCTGTAGTTAAAATATAATAAAAAATATCCACCACTAAGATGGGGTGGCAACCACCCCCAGGATAAAAGCACACCTCAGCATGATATAAACTTTGATTCTTGGGCTATATCCTACCCTCTGTAAAAATTTCAGGTAATCCATTTCCTGTATTATTTGTTGAACGTCAGCGTTAGCACCACCGCTCTGTCTTAAATGGGATGTAAAATGCAGGAGTCGCTTGTTTTGGTACTTGGACTTGTAGGCACTTAGAATGTCCTAAAAATAGAAAAAAAACACATTTTATTAAAATCACAAAATTTTGGCAATCTGCAATACCAAATATTGTTTTAATTTTAATCAGTAGCATCGATTATATTTTGGGGAACGTAAATATTGCTTTAAACCTAAACTTAGTTTAAAGTATCCACAGTAAAAATAATAAATATTTCCTTTGTTGTTTGTTTCACGGCTTGACAGGAATAGTACTGTGGGAAAATCTTATTTATTTATTTGGAGCAACATAACAAAAGACCCTACTTGGTCTATTTAAGTACAAGTTTACCTTTTTATCTCCCTTTTGTAATCTAAAAACACCGGGGGAAGAACGGTATAATAATTATTCCCGGTAATTATCCAAGTGCATCATTTCCGTAACACAAACAAAGCGATGTTTGTTCTTAGTTTCTGAAAACAATGACGCCTTTTTCTTTGATGTATGGTCTGGTTGTATTTTTAATATTAAGCTCGGGAATTAAAATATACTAGTCAAAACTAAATGATCTAATATTTGAATTATAAGATGACCTTTACTAATCTGGTTACGTAATGAAAATTATTTTTATCAAATATATTAGAGTGCAGACAAATAAGATGATATGTCAATTTTTCTTAAAATTAAGTTCTATGCACCATCCTTTAAGTACAGGTTATTTATTTTGCAGGGCTTTTTTTTTTAATTTCCCCCTTTTTTTAAAAAAAAGAAAATCCATTTTGTATTTTGTTCCTAAATTCAATAATTTAATCGGAAAACATTTAAAACAAAAAAAAAAGGGGGAACAGCACAGTGACGTGTTTTTTAAATCGTCCCCTATATTTTTTATAAAGAATTTTCCCGAATTCGGTGATATAGGGGTTCTGGGTTTATTCGGTTTGCTGCAATTTTTAAAAATGCATAATACTATAAGGATAGTTTCCCTGAAAAACCTGGCTGCCCGGCCCAAAGGTGTTTTTTTTTTAAAATTCAAAATTTTTAAAAATCGTTTATTTTTGGGATTTTTTTGGGGTTTTCATTAGAAGAACGGTTTAAATTATAATATATGCTAAAAATGATAAGATATACATTGAAAAAAACCCAAAAAGGGGGTACCTTTTTTTGGTTTTTTTTAAAGTCTTGCTGGTCTTTTTTTTTGGTAAAAAAATTTAAACAACCCCGTTTTAAAAAAAAATATATATTTTTTAATACTTACAAAAAATAAAGATGGAACTATATTTTGTTTAAAAATTTTTTTAAAAATATCCAATTTTAACCCATGTACATTTAAATTATTTATTTGTTAAAAAAAATGATATTTTAAATTTTAAAGGGGTTTTTTTTTTTAATTTTTGCTTTTTTTTAGTGATGGAAATTTTTAAAATTTTTTTTGAAGAAGCATTTAAAATTACAATAATATTGGGGGGCGAAAAAATTTTAATTTAAACCAGATGTAAATTTTTTCAAAAAAATGATTCTGAATGTAAACTTGGTTTCAATTTAAAAAAAAGGTTTTAAAAAGTTTCCCCAGATCAAAAACTTTTTTGTTCAAATTAGTCAAACATTTCCTACAAAATTTGTAAAAATACTTTAAAACATTCTGCAAAAAAAAGGGGGTCGATGGGAAAAAAAGATCAATTTCAAAACCGTTATAAGAGAAAACTGAAATAAAAAATTTAGAAAACGCTAAAATGTAAAATTATTTTCTTTTCAGAATTTTAAAAACCCTAACACTCAAAAAAAATTTCCCTTTTTTTTAGCTTTTAACCCCAAAATAGAAAAATTTTAAAAAAAAAAATTTTTAAAAAAAAACCTTTCCCCCGTATATTATGCAAATTTTTGAACTTCATATGGAAAGTGACAGGTGGTTTTTTTTTTTTCGGTTTGAAAAAAAAGACGTCATCTTATATTTTTTTCATTTTTTTTACTTTTCCTCTAAACCGGAAGTGAAATTTAAAACCTTTATATAAAAAATATTCCCTTTAAAATGACAAAATTTTTTTTTAAATCATCACTTTTTTAAATTTTATCTTAGTTTGGGCAATCTAATGATGCCACTTCTTGGTGGCAAAACATAATTTTTCCTGGATTTTTTTGGGAAATTTTTTTTTCCCGTAAGTGGCATCCTAATCCAAAAAAAAAAAAAAAAAAAAAAAAATTAGGGAAAAGGTAAGTAATTTTTAGCTTCTATAACTTTTGTACTCTTATTTTCTCTGTCGTAAAGGTTTTGGAGATATCGAGCTTTGTCGGACCATTGAGTCACAATCT
Organism: Listronotus oregonensis; assembly: GCA_019359885.1. NCBI lineage: Eukaryota > Metazoa > Arthropoda > Insecta > Coleoptera > Curculionidae > Listronotus > Listronotus oregonensis. The sequence continues at coordinate 17,135 of JAHBCN010009735.1, forward strand.
TATTATTTTTGAAACATGTTACGGGGTCTACTATTTTTTCGTTTCTAGATAAGTTTTTAAAAAACAAAAATATGTTTTTTTATTCTTTTATAAAAAACCTGTTACTCATAAAATAATTCCTTTTTTGGCAGGTTTCGACATTTTTTTTCATGTCTGTATGAAATACCTTGTATATTGAAATAAAAATTAAAAAATTTTAATTTAAGAATAAAGTGAAAAAAAGTGAAGGGGTTTTGCACGCCCCGGGCTTTTTTTTGCGTAGTCTTGCACCCCCGGTTTGGTCTTGGTCTTGGTCTTGCCCCCCCGGTCTTGGTCTTGGTCTTGCAAGCGGGAAAGGGGGTCTTGGTCTTGGTCCGGTCTTGGTCTTGCGGGGAAGACCAAGACCGGTCCCCCATCACTAGATATATCCATTTCTAAACCAAGCAGCAAAATTATAATAAAGGGGGGAAAAAATTTAAAAAACAATACGAGGTAAATTTTGGTAATAAAAAAACTTTTAACAAAATATCAGAATTATTAATAATTTAAATGTTCCCCTATAACCCCCCTATTTTTAAAAAAATCTTTCCCCCCCTTTTCCTTTTAAGTCGTCGATATTATTTGAGGGTCTTGGTTATTGTGGTTAGTCGTTAATTTTATTTACAATTTTTTTTCTCATTTCTTCCGTGTTTGTGTTATTTTGGTAAACGACATTCTTCAAATGACCCCATAGAAAAGTGTCCAAAATTGTAATATCTGGACTATTTGGTGGCCATCTAAAGTGCCTCGTCCAATCCACTGATTGTATCGGCGATTGAGATACTGCACAACTTGACGAACAGCATGGGGCGGCGCTCCGTCTTGTTGCCAAAATATCTTGGGTACGTTTCGAGTGGCAATTGTTCAAAAAATCCTCAATATCTTTTTTTAAAAAGTTGATATCTTTCTCCAGTTTAGGACCCCTCATTGAATATTGGCCTGACAATTCATTGTTAAAACCTAAAATGAAAGAAGACTTCCCTCGGTATTAAATTTTTTAAAATTCTGGGATTTTGTCTTGCCCAGCTTGCGTATTGCGTCGTTAAAAGTTCCCGATGTATGAACCCCTTCATCCGAAAAAATCGTTTGAAACAGGGTACGATCGTTATCTTGTTCATGATTAAAATTTGAAACAAATTGAAAGCGAAGTTCCTTTTGTTCACGTATTAAATGCTGCACTGGAAGAATGTGATATGGAAGATACTTAAAATATTTTTTTTGTTCTCTGAACCGTCGCATGGGGGTTCTTTCCTTTTTCCCGGGCCATACCTCAAGTTTCTAACTGCGTCAGTAATTGACTTCACGGGATACAAGTAAAATAATTTAGAATAGCTCGATCCTGGTTTCTTTTTCTCATTGTAGCCCTTTTTCTAATATGTAACGATTTTGTTTCTTCAAATAAGACCTTCAGTTTTAAAATCGTTTTAGCTAATATATTTTGGTGGAAATTTGCAACATATCTTCGTTGTGTTTCCCTGGGGTTTTCTCCACATTTATAATAGAGAATTATAATTTAAAGCCGTTCTTCTGATAAAAATCTCATTATAATACTACTCCAAAAAGTAATAAACGTATTTTTAAAATTCTTGACTTTGACAAATAAGCACCTGTGACCTGTGGCCGTCAGTTTTTAGATAATCGCAGCAGAACCGCAGGAAATAAACCCAGCAACTCCTCTATCACCGAATTCCTCGTAAAAATCTCTATCTATTGATATAAAAATATACGGTGTATTCCATTTAAAAAATACGTCACTCGTGCTGTAATTCTTTTGTTTTTGTTTCAAATGGTTTTCTGATTAGATTATTGAATTCTACAAAAAATTACGAAATGGCCATATTCGTTTTTTAAAAAAGTACAGGGAAGTTCAAAAATAAAGCCCTGTTTACTTTAAAATGAATAACCCTGTACATGTATAAATTATCATACAAAGTGTGGTTGCTAAACAAGGGGCTTAGTCGAGAGTAATAGACGTCTTTTATTTTTACATACAGGCTAAAAAGGTGTTACGTCCATGGTAAGGTTTGTCCATTACGTCTTTCATGTTAAAACAAGACTAGATTTCGCAAAGATGACTTTTTAAATAAGAGGGCATTATTAGATGGAATCTAATAAAAATTTGGTGTATGTGTCTTTAAAGGTGCTGGAAATAAACCAACACCCTCTGATATTGAATAAGTCGAACAAACATATTTTGGAAGCTGGACAGAATTTTAGTAAAACGCTAAAGGCGTACGTGTTCCTTTTCTCTAGACCAATTAAAGAGCTGAAGATTATCAAAGAACATTTAAGATTAGATTACGATTGGGACAGCTACAACATAGTCCAATCATTATAGCAAAAAAAATAATTTTTGTAATTAATGTTAACAGATATCTGACTGCGCCATGAGCTCCCGAAAAACCTATAGATTATTAAAATCTTTTCAGGTAATTTTTTTTAAACAATAATTATTAAAAAAAGGGCTTTTTCCATTTTTTTTTTAAATATAACAAAAAGTACTGGCTATATCACTTTACTCATAAAATACCTCTGTAGAGAATATAAAAACCTAGAAAATGGCTTTTGAAAAATCCGAATCGACCATTTTTCACCGAGAAAAGCCGGAAAAACGCGTAAAACAGACATTTTTTCAAAAATTCATATCTCCGTTAATTTTCAATATTAATAGCTGATTTTTTTTTTGGGAAAGGATAGTGAATAACATGTACTTTAAGCTGCCTAAAGATGAAAATTGTCGCATTAATAGTTTTTTATTCAATCGCACTCCAAACAAATTGGGCCCTTATCTTGCAAGGGCCGAGAATATTAGGCAAATTGTCCGATTTGAATTTTTGAAACGGTTTTACAAATTTTATATCTCACATCACATTTTCATATAAGTTTGAAGAACTTTGTTAAAAATGCTCGTGAAGCTAGCGCTTCTAGCGAAAATTCCGTCGAGCGCTCGATGCACGCAGCCCGTCTCTCGCTTCTCCTTCGCTGCTGGGTGCCCCCTCCACGACTTGGTCGCGAATTTTCGCTCGTTTGCCTGGTTTCACCCAAACAGGATAAAATCATTGCGGACCGTAATAAATACCATATTAAAAATATTAAAATTTTGTTAATGACTTCTGCGTAGGCATAATTTAATCCACAATTTTCCCATACATAAAGTGGGAAAAAGTTTATACCTGCCTATGTGGACCGCACTTCGGCTATGCCGGTTGTCACAATTCTCTATTAATCTGTTATAATAGTACCATTAGCAAAGGTACTTAAACTTTATACAAGTTTTCGTGGGCTGTTATAAAAATGGAAAAAATTGCCTAGAAAGTTGCAACGCCGATTTTGACAAATTTTGATATTTGATTACAAATCTGTAAGAATGTTAAGTCGGAAACGTTTTGTTTTCGAAATATCCATCATCAAATTTAAAAATTAAACTAACTAGTCTAACCACATTTTTACTATATTTTCCTTTTTTTGCTCACAATTGTTGATTTTTAGACTAAATTGGCACAAAATATTTTATAATCACCTTTTAAAAACTGGTTTTTATGTTTATTTTATTTTTTTCATTAAATTGCGATGTTTGACTTTTAAAAGCAAAGCTTTGCAATTAAATGGTAAAATAAATATAAAAACAATTTTTTAAAAGGTGGTTATAAAATATTTTGTGCCAATTTAGTGTAAAAATTAAGAATTGTGTGGAAAATAAAGGAGGAATAGTAAAAATGAGGTTAGTTTAATTTTCAAGTTTAATGGTGGATATCCTAAAAACAAAACGTTTTCAACTAAAAATTCTTCATTAGATTCGTAATCAGCGACCAAAAAAAAAACGTCTACTAAAATTAGCCAAAATCGGCATTGTCGCAGACATTGTTCAAGACAAATACCAAAAAAACAACATTAAGATGCAATAAAAATTTTAAACCATATTTTCATCTGAAACTAAAACATCTGTAATAATTGGCTTGCACGCAAAATAAATATTTTTATTTTGTAATAATTTTTAAAAGAATAGTTGATTACGAGCCAAGAATCCTACACTTTGTGGAAGTCTCACTTTTGAGTTTTGTTTCTTTGGCCGTTATTCAACCTAACGTCGCTCGAGTTCAGTGTGAGCGCATATCTTTATAAATAACTTTCGTACGTCTAATTTAAATTCTTTGCCAGTCTGCAGGGGATACCTATTACATTTGCATATAAAATCCATTGTTCAATAGCACAGCGGATATACCATTTTATAAATATTTTAAAGAGGCTTGCTTGCAAGCAGACAATGAAATGCAAGTCGATTTTGGCGCTTTAAAATATTTGGGATGGTAGTACTATACCACCCACGAAGACATATTTGGGCAGTTCCTTTAAGAGTCCATTCGCGCCTCGAAAATTCGATCCAATTTGGGGTTCGGGGCATAATGTTTTTCTCAAAAACGGTATAAGTTATCGATCATTTTCAAAAACTTTATTAAAGCCAACACTTAAATCTAGGCTTCTACTGTAATAATTATTTAAATTCGGATTTAGTTTTTAATATTTCCTTGAGTGAAAATCACCCTAAAATCGGTTATGTTTAGATACTATTTTCTCTTAACTTGACCTATATTTCAAAAATTCGTTACAGCAGAGGCATAGATTATTTTCTTACCTTTAAAATGGTGTATAATTTATGTCATTTAAGTGAAAAATAGTTACCGAAAAACGTTATCTCCTGAAGGCTTGCAATCGGAAACAACATCGCATCGATACACCGAATTTGGAAGAACCTAAATAAAATATAATATTTTTAATGCGGCTAAACGAAAATTGTGGTAGTGGGAGTTTATTGGTCTTCGCCCACCGTCTCCGCGTCCTTTCGCCCGACCCCTAAGGTGTAGCATAAATGCACTCTTAAGGTATTTAAGACTTGTGAAGCTCTACGGTGTTACCATTAACATTAATCTTCATTTATACAGATTTATTTTGATAATCTTCGTCTAATTTCCTTCTTTTTATGAGAGTCAAACTGCGCAGGTAAACACATACACTAAACAGTTTTTCCGACAACGTGAAAACCGACAAAATTTTTAAAATGACAGCAACAGCAGCGATATAATAAGTGTCAAAAATCTGAAAACTGCTGAAAAGGAAGGTACCTATAATTTAAAAAATAAGAAAATGTTAGTCACGGTCTCTTATGGAAATTTTTGGGAAATTTTGAATTACCCCGGTAAAATACATTTTTAAATTATTTTGATGTAATACGATTTCAAAGTAGCTGCAACCAGAGCTGTCGGTAATTAAATTAAAATACTTGAAAAATCGCATTCAATTACTTCATACTAATTGAATTACTTTAATTCAATTACTTTTTGGAAAAGCTAATTGTATTTGAATTATCAATTAATAGGATAATGTAATAGTAATTGGTAATTGATTTTCACAAGTCCCAAGTAATTCAATTACGTAGAAAGTAATTCGATTACTTATAAAGTAATTAATTCAATTACCTAATAAATAATTGAATTACTACGAAAAATACAAATTACTTATCTTTATGAAAAAACTGCCGGAATTTTGGCCAGACAGAAAGAGCATCTTTAAACACGGCGGGCCGCTTTGAATCCAGCGAACGCCGCCTCCGCGCCGATTTAGTATTTTCGATCGTGCTTACCGACATCGTTTTTTTTTTTTGAAAAATCTGTTGAAATTTGGTGTAGGATTAAAAAAAATTGTTTTGGAGTCATTTAATTCATGTTAAACTTGCTGAGAAAGCAGTTTGAATAGTGTGACGTGGGCGTATAATGCATATTAGTATAAATATTTTATTTGTTTAGTGTATCGTGTCTTATATACAGGGTGTCCCAGAATATGTGGGCAATCTCTCGAAATCTACTAGAAAACCTAAAAATATTATGACAAGTTGCCATAAACTTTTTTTCTATGACCCTTCCCTACAGAGATACAGGTACATAACGGACGCCCCTGGAAATCGTTTTTGTTTAAATGAATTTTAAAATACTTGGCGTAATTTAATATTTTTTTAATATGATGGTTACTAGATAAGTCTTCTTAAAATAAATCCATTAAATCATATTTGACTTATTGGGTTTGTCAGGGACGGACTAGCTCTGCCATAATAATAGCAATTTTTTTAACACCCTGTATGATAAATGGTCAACAATATTATTTTCGGATAGCTTTAACCTTAGACTAAAAAAAAAGGTATTGACATAGATAAAATCAACTGCTTACGAGAAATAAAATATGTTTGGTATTTTTTTTCACATTATACAAGGTCTTTTCTAATTGTACGTCAATATTTAAGGAGGCAATTTTTGGGTCCATTCTGAGAAGAAAACTTCATATGAACGTATGTCCTAAACGTCTTAACTTTTGAGATATAGGGTGGTAAAATTTTTAAAAATAAATCATTTATTATTAATATCTGTAATACCACTTTAAATATTTTAATTAAATTTGGCATACATGTACTATTTATCAAGAAGCATTTTTTAGTGTACTATATTTTTTTTATTTGCCAAAATAGGCAGGTCAGATTCTGTACGAACGCCATTGGATAAAAAAAATGTGGTAATTAAAAATGCTTCTTGATAATAGCTGATGAAATTTATTAAAATATCTAAAGTGGTATTACAGATATTAATAATAAATGATTTATTTAAAAAATACCAAAACCTGTATTTCAAAATTAAGACGTTTGGCTACGTTCATATGAAAATTTTCTTCAGAATGGAAAAAACTCCTTAAAAGACGCTTGAAAACACCTTATTGTAAAAAAATACCAAACATATTTTTTAGAAACAGTTGATTTTATCGTGTTAATCAAGAATACATTTTTTTAGTTTAAGGTTAAAAGATATCCCAAAAAAAAATTGTTGAGCCATCTACAGGATATTAAAATTCTATTGTGTCAGAGATCCTTCCCCCGGCCTAAAAAGCCAAATTGATTTAGTGGGTTTATTTTAAAAGAAAATTTGTAACCATTATAATAAAAAATTTAAATTTTCCCAGTATTTTAAAAAAATTATTAAAAAAAAATTTCCAGGGTCGTCCATTAAGTATCCGAATGCGAATATTTTTCCGACATTCTAAAGCGAATATTGCACGACATTGCGAATGCGAATATTTATTTTTATTCAAATTTGGCGCCAAAAAATGATAAAAATTTCATAGAATTTGTTTTTGTTTGTTTCCATTGCATTATATATTTTTTGTCTTATAATCCTAATGAAAATTTAATTGTTAAGCTTCATTGCCCAAAGTTAAGTAAATAAATAAATAATACCAAATGATAAAGTGATTACGAGGTTAAGTTACTTTTTCTTGTAATAAAAAATATGAAATGAATGGTTTTTTTTATTACCATACTATTATTTTCAAACTGTTTTTTTTTGATATTTATATTGCAAAACATCGCAGAAAAATTTTCGAATGCGACGAATATGGAAAAATATGCGAATGCAATCGAATATTTGTTACATCACTAATATGTAGGTATAAAATTAATAAACTAAATTGTATATAAATAGATGTTAACCTTTCTTTGTCATTAAATATATAGATAGTGCAATAAATTTGCGACACTCTAACAATAAATGTTTAAGAGTTATTTTCTTTTGCAGCACGTAGGTTTACAGCCTAAGCACTACGTAAAGTAGTTAAATACTATCAGTAGTTATTATTACTGCTTTACGAGCCCAAAATTACATTGTCCCTCGTACACAAGTTTATATTAAAGATTATTTATCGCTATATAAATTATGCACATCCATTTAATCGACTCGTCCCTACTAGAGTCAAACTTAATTTCCGGGCTGATAATTCTGGTGTAAATAACCGTTTAACTCTTTTATTTTAATTATTGTTACAATGTGCCAACAAACAAGATAGTAATCACGTATCCATAATTGAAATGTGTAAAAGCCAAAACCATCATTAAAATAAAATGATTTGGAGCTTTAATTTGATATTGAATGGTTTTATAATGTAATACAAATGCAATTTTGCATCTATATCCTGTAAAACTGTCTTGTTTTTTAACATCCTAAATAAAGCTTAAATGAATGATTGTCTTAAGGTGTGCATCCATTCAGCGATGACGCGACGCCGCGCGCAACGTGTTATCGTTGTGGTGTGGTCGAACCACCAAGTTTAGAACGCGCACGTAAATTTGTAATTATTTTGAAGAATTATTATGCACAATTTGTGTACATTTATCCACGTTTTGATAATAGATTGGGTAAAAAAAGTATACAAATTGTACATAATAAATCTCCAAAATGATTACACAATTTTATGGAGAATTAGCACATATCCTCGGACGGCAGCGTCGCTAAATGAATACGCACCTTTAGATGACACAGCAGAGTAGTTCTTTTTAATAAGTTAAATTTTTTTTTTTGGGAAAGGGTTAATCCAAAATTTAAAATTTAGGGGAAACCGTAACAGGAAATAACCTTTTAACGTTTTTAGGCACTATTTTTTATCCAAAATTTTGCTCAACTGTAACTACACCCTTCACGACTGATTTTCTTATGCATATCACAAAATCTGGGTAGTGTGGCCCTATCGATATAATCGATGTATTGATGTGTTAATTTCTCGATCCAGAGATTTTTTTTTAATTTGTTTTTTTCTGCATGGACATAAACAGGTTCAAATACTAATAAGTCAATCTTTTCTCATATTGATGAGAAAAGATTGACTTTTTTTTCCATGTTCAAAAAAAGGGGTATTTTTATGATTTTTTTTATTCCGATGGTTGCTTAGAGATGTCTTTGTCAATTAAAATCATTTTCAAAGTTACGCTTAAAAGTTGAATAACTGTTCTAGAGAACTTGGGCTTAGCATGAGTAAGGGATGGGTAATATGGGTATTCATAGATTTTTGTCTTGATTGAGATTGTGAGGCATTAAACTCAGTTTTGTTACAACAATTCAGTATAAATCTTAATCCTGTGAAATGGATACCTGCATTACTCAGCCCTTGTTTTACAAGTCGGGCTTAGAGACTGACTTAAGAAACGGAATAGTAAAGTAGTATATCATTAGCAAAAATATGAATGAGATTTATGGTGGAAGAGAGAAGATCGTTAATGGAAAGAAGAAGTGCCAATACTAAGGCGGGGCTAAGCTCAGCATTAATTTTATGAAAGCTGGATGAGTAACCATCTACAATAGCAGAAATACGTCATTAAGAGAGGAATGATATAATGTATTACACTGACTAGAAAACGATACAAAGGTATATGTTGCTATGGGTTTAAAATCCCTTTTTTATACGAAATGATAAAAGAAGAAACTAAAACAAGAGTCCAGTCGCTTTTATTTATTTTTTTTTTTATTTTTTTTTTTTTGGAGTTAAAGAATCCGGTAAATTACTTCATTTTTAAAGATAATAACTGTATGTTTCTGTAGTATATATCATTTTAAATGTATTGCTGATGGCTGATATCTCTTTAGTCTGAACCTATATTTTTTTCTTATCTTTATTTTAAGAGGTTAAGTATAAAATGATAATTTTTTAACAGATTATTGTATTCGCTTACACTGTTCAGCACGTTTAAATGATATTAAAGTCCTTTCATCTGATATGACTTGATGTGAAAAATTAAGCCATTTTTAATAACATATTTTTTTTTCGAAAAAAAAAAGATTAACTGCTTTTATTATAGACTAATTAAAGCTTATTTTTAATTATGTATATAGTTATATTTAAAAATGCTTATGTGTAATTAAAACGGTAGTTACGTTTTGTTTAATATCTAGAACTATACCATTGCAAACTAAGCTCAAAAATGTAACCGTTCAATGGCAATCAAACAAAAGCCTTGCAAATTAAATTAATTATTTTGCCAGTTTGTTTATTGCGCAACGTTGTTGTAAGCCATTAAAATTTAGTTTAACCAAAATTTTTTAATGTCTGTGAAACGACCCGTATAAATGTTTAACTAAAGTGAAAAATATAAGAATGCGATTTATCATATCGTTAAATTAGTAATAATAAAAATTTTTAAAATTATAACAAAATTTTATGTTCGGTTTGGGGATTTTAGAAAATAACTCGAATTGCGGCCCAGATTTTTCAATTATAGGGGGGCTAAATTAACTAACAATATTTCAATGTTTTTTTCTTAAACGTCAGTAAATCTTCATTACTTGATTTTTGGCACCCAAATTTTTTTTTTCCCTTGGGGGTTTTTTCTTTTACTTTCCCCCGGGGAGGAAAATTTACCCCAGCAAATAAATCAAAAAACCCAAAAAAAGGCTCAACAACTCAATTTTAGCTAGGTTTGGGTTATTTTTTAAAATGGTGGACCTTTCGCCCTCCACCCTCTCCCAATGGATCAGACTTCTAAGATTCCAAAATCAAACTGGGGGGCTTTTTCATCTCCCTTTTTTGCCCAGAGCACAATATTGTTCTGGTGTCCCGTCTCCGGGGAAATATGACGAGCAGACGATTAGATTCTCTCTCTTCTCTTCCGGATAGTGACTGGCTAGCTACCGGCCCCTTTTCAGGGGTGACCTTCTGAGACCGTATCTTCGGCCTTTCCTTTGAAAACGGTTTATCCCTTTCTTTTAAAAAACCCCTTTCCCATTAAGCGGTTCTGTCCTAGGCATGAGCTAAATAGCGATATTTATAACCCGTTACCGGCGATCGCGATTTTTTTAAAAAAAGGCGATTTAAAAACGTTATCCCGATCGCGACTTTTTGCACTATGTCAAACTAGTGTTTTTATCATTTGCGGCTATTAGCACCCCAGTGACTTATTTTCATAGGGTTTTCGCACAGTGGGTGCCGTGGCACCCCCCCTAGTCTGAAGAAAATTGAATTTAAAATAAAAATTGCGAACGCACCTTTCGAAAATAGTATGGTAAAATCAAAATTTAAAATCCACATGCGCCCAAAAACGTTTTGAAAATCTCCCGGTTCCATTTGTGGAACGGAATTACCCAAATATTGATATAATACTGTGATAAACGTTTAAAAAAAAATTCCTTTTAAAAAAACGAATGATTTTATAACAAATACTGTATTATGATAGGTTTGTTATTATTTTATAAAAAATTTTCCAAAATTCCCAAAATTTATTCTTATTAATTTATTATTTAAATTTGTTTTATTAATAACAATGTAAATATAAAATATTTTATTCATAGTTTATTCACTTCATTATTATTTTATTATTTTCTCGGCACCCACACATAAATTTCACTTTCCCCCACTTTAAAACTGATTATAACCTGTAAAACTCAAACTGCTGATTAGGAAACTTAGTTTTTTTTAAAAATAAAATAAATTACTTACTCTTTAAAAAAACCTTCTTTTTTAACTATATGGGAACTATATATAATATTATGAAAACTGTAATTTTGCTTCATAGTTCAGTAAATACGTTTATTTCGCTCTATATCACTCAACGCGATTAGCTGTGTTGCCTGTTAGTTGCGCGATTTCGCATGTTTAAAATCGCTTTTTTAAAAGGTTATTTGCATTTTTGTCAACGTTTCTATCAGCGATTTTTTTTAATAACGGCATTTCCCCGGGAGTGATATATCGCCATCCTTTTTTCCGCCTTTAGTTTGGTTTGGGTCCTTCCCCAAATCCTGTTTGTTGGATGGATTACCCTTTTCCCGGAAACAGGACCCTTTTTTACGGGGCCTTCGGAACGGTTACCCGTTTTGGGCACGCACCCTTTTCTGCTTCTGACCTTTGTCCTTTTTTTCCTTTTAAAACGGTCTACTTTCTTTTTTAGGCAAATAAATAATAATCCACCACGGCATTACCCAGTAAGGCCGGGTCCCCGGGGTCCCCTGTTCTCAAGGCATCGTTGGAAACACCTGTTTAAGGCACAGAATGCCCATTTACTCATCAGCACGGTATGTTAATCCGGGTTAATTTCTTGTGTTCGTCTTCATTCGGTTCCCCGTCTCCCCCTTTCGGCTGCCGAAAACCGGCTTTTTTTCACTGGGTTGGTTTAGAGACCCATCTTTCTTCTATCCTGTTTTCACTATAACTGGACCCAAAGTCCTATCTCATACTGATTTCCTGATTTGTAAAGATTTTCCTGCTTTGCTCTGTTATATTCATAAAAAAATAAAGTCCTCTTAAAATGTACGTCCGACAGCCCCCCAAAAAAATACTCTATTTTTTTTTTATTTTAAAAACCTATTTTAGTTATCCTTTTTTCTAATTGAAGACGTGCAACAGGAAAATTCGGAAACCCTTTCCCCTTTAATCTATGAAAAACTTTTGGGTAGTAACATGTTTTTTTTTCTTCAAAAAATTTTAAAAAATTTTTATCACAAAATGGGATTAAGCATTCGGTATTCATTTTTTTTTTTAAATGCTGCTATTTTCCCTGGATTATATTTTTTGTAATACATTGCCCCGAAGCTCTGGACAAGATTTTTGTAAATTATATATTTTAGTTAAGTTTGGATTTTTAAAAAGTTTCCCTTATCCTTTTTTATTGTTTATGAGGTAAAATTTTACTTTCGAATGCCCCGGTTTTTTCCGGCAACCCCCGGTTTTTGGTTACAGGCCTAAAAGTGAGCCTAAAAAATTATCCTTTAAAACTGTTTCCATTAAATAAGAACATACATTTTTTTGCCTATTTAAAATTAAACCGCTTAAATGAATCCATTTTTTCTTTAAAGTTGTAAGTATTTTTTATCTTGAAAAACCAAAATATTGTACAACTTTTTCCTAATTTATAATTAAATTAAAAAAAAAAAATTGGTTTATTTGATGTTTTTTACTAAAAAAAAAAAATAATATTGAAAAATTATAGTTGTTTTTAATATTAAATAAAAAAATCATTGTTTTCCCCAAAATTTAATGGTAATTAGTTTCAAGAAGGAGGAATTTCGGGAAAGTGTCAATTTTGGGGTTGGTCTATTTAATGACCTCATAAACTCAATAATCGGAGGTGACCAAAAAACCCCGGGTCGTCAATTAATCATGTAAGGCTCGAAAGGGGGGGGGGCTCGACAAAAAACCCCGGGAAAAATATCAAGGGGGGAGGGAGGGTAAACCTCAATTTCTACTCGGTACCAGGATTTTTACCCGGCCCTTTAAATTTTTTTAAAAATTAAATAGATTATACTTTCCTGAAATTAAAATAATTTTTTTAAAATTTTTTAAAATATTTTTCCCAAAAAAGGGTGGGCTATTTTTTAAACCCTAACCACTATCCCCAAAGGGGAAAAGGGGGGGGTTAAAAATGCAAAAAAGCATCAGGAAATTAATGGACTACGGTATGAAAAAAACATCAAATTGGGTCATTCTGATAAGTAAAATTTTACCAAAACCTTAAATTGATAAACTTTTTTTTTAAAAAGGGTTTTTTTTTTGATAAAAAATCAAATTCAACCAGCTTTTTGTCCAGTGTTCATGTGTAAAATATGCCCTTAAAATATGATGCATTATTTTCGGGACATTTGTGCAGTAGGTTACAAAATGTTAGTTTTTTCGAATTATGGTAAATTTTATGCCACGGCTTCATAACCTTTGTTATATTTAAAACTTTGTATTTTTGAAACAAATGCTACGCAGTACTTTTATTTAAAATAATCTTCAGTTTTAAAGGGTTAATTTCCAATATTTTAATGTTTGTTAACGTTTTGAATAAACAAAAATTTTAAAAAAAAAAAGTTAAAGCTAAATATTTTTTAAACAATTAATTTATTAATTATAATTTTAAATGGTATGAAACAAAAAGTGGTAATAATTATACCATAACTGACTTTGTTCCGTGAGACCTTTATTGAATAATAAAACCTGTCAATAAAATATTATTGAAAGGTGCCGTAAAATGCATTTTTTCAGTTTTTTGGTAATTGGACAACGTTGACGGAACTGGGGAAAAATGGGTTAAACCCGGTACCCACGGTACCTAGTAGTTAGGATTCACACAAGCCTTTGTGGGCTATCCTAAAGATAAAAATGCCACTAACCTGTGATTTACTAAATATCAAAACAATTTTAGTTACATTTGCTTTTACAGCGTTATTTTTTACGTTAATTGAAATTTATATACAAAGTTATTATAAATTTTGTTTCTGAGAATAGTTATTTACTCTCTACCTTTGTTTGTACCTGTTGTCATTCTTTTTTCTTTTTTGCAGATCTTTCAAAAAACCGCTTCAGTGAACTTCCAGTAGAAGTGACCGACTTCCATTTTTTAGAAAGGCTTCAGTGCTACCACAACGCTATACGATTTATTCCCGAATCAATAGGTAGTTTGCAATGTCTCAGTTTTTTGGATTTAAGCCGGAATCAGTTGACTGCTTTGCCTCGAGAGTTATGTCTACTGCCCATACAGGTAAGTAGCTGTCTTAAGAAAAACTGCGATGTTACACTTTGACTATTGTTTATAAAATATTGCAGAGTTCAATTAAATGTATATTTTAAAAACGTCGCAACAATGCTACATTTATGACATAATAAATGGGGTTTTATTTTCGGGTAATTTTTTACTTATCGGGCCCACGGCCGACTTAATTAAAATTTAGTATACAGGGGTCTTTTGGGACGCTGATTACGAATCTGCAGTCAATTTTTCTCGGGCACTTATAGTTTTTAAGTTATTATACCCTACTCGGACCGTTTTGCACCAAAAAATTTTTTAAAATTTCTTAAAAAAAATCCCTTTTCTTTAAAGCAAAATTTTAAAAAATGCCGCCTTTCAGTTTCACCAACTTATCTGTCTAAAATTCGCTGAATGTCTTTAAACATTAAAATGACATTTTTGAATGTGTTTTTTAAAAAAAAATAATAAAAAAACAATCGGATTTTTACCCTTAAAAAAAAAGGTTTTTTCCAAAATTTATTTATTTTGGTGTGACCGGGGTTTAAGAACGAAAAATTTTTTGGGAAAGTTTTTTTAATATTTGGGGTTGGTCGGAGTGGGATATTATAACAAAAGAGAAATTTCCGGAAAAATTTTACTTCAAAATTGGTTTTAAAAATTTCAAAAAAATTTGGGCCCTGGGACCGAAGAAAAAATTCCCTATTTTCGTTTTTTTTGGTATTCATTCGTTGTGGTGATAAAACGGTTGGCGCACGAAAAATTGGTTTTGTGGATTGGGCGATGGGTTCGCTTCCACTACGGCCCCAAAATCGACTCTTTGCGCCATATTTTTTTTTTAAAAAACCCCTAAAAAATCGACATAAAGGGGAAAATGAACACAAACGTAGAAATTGTAATCCCCATCTACGGGACTTTTGAAAAAAAAAGGTGCAGGATGTGGATTCTATTCCAGATCTCTAAACTTAAACATCAAATGGGCTATGGGAAAAGGTTAAATGTCCCCCAAAACCGGGGCTCACAGGCAAAACCCCAAGTTTGCAAAGAAAAATATTAGGCACATCCTGAAAAGGGTTTGGGCTTATCCATCGGATTGCGAAAAAACACTACTACCCCTGAGCAGACCCCCCTCGGGTCTGGTACTAGAATGTCACCGTGCCCTTGCGGATCTTCTGCAAGGAAACGTGGTCACCGTCTCCGGGGAAAGGACACCCCCCCAAAGGAAACCGCATTGCTGACTCGTTCCCGGAAGGCTGGGGCCCAAAACCCTTTTTTGGCCCCGAACCTTTTTGGGGGTCTGACGGGGTCTGCGATAAAAAACCTAACCCAAAGACACTCTCATCAGCCTTTTACAAGACGATGGTATGAAACAGAAAACTGTAATTTTTTCGGGGAGTTACTAAACTATCCTAAAAAGATACAGCTAAACATTCCGGGAATGTATAGGGCAACCCCTTTCCCAATCACGGGGGTTCTGCCCCGGGCATTGTCCAACGAAAGCACCTTTTTTGAAGGGGGATAAATGCACGCCTCTTGAGGTTGGGAACGGGGAAACGAGACGGTGGAGCACACCCCTTTTTGGGGCTTCCCCTCCCCGTCCCAAAAAAAAATCCATGTGGACAGTTTGGCTTTTCTTACCCCACATTAAGGAGTTTTCCCCCCCGGGGCGTCCCCCCTACTTTAAATCAGTAGGATGGGTGGCGTACTGAGTGAGGGGTCCCCTTTTGGAGGAAGACAAAGGGCCCCTGGGGGCTAGGTGCCCCCGGGGGTCTATCACCCTCCTCATCTTCAGATTCAGATAGTAAACAGTAAAATAGAGCACGAAATTTTTTTTTCTATACCCAATGTTAATTATTTTAAATGGTGAGTTTTCCGCCTGATCAAACGGACATTTACTATGGTCTTCTAATAAAGAATTTGACATTGTATCTTAATGACACTAAGTATTATTAATAGCCTCCATTGATGCATGATTTTCTATTAATAAACACCTTTAGTATAGGCAAATAAGTAAGTATACATCAAATATTGTTTTAATTTGAAATTTTGCCCTTTAAAAGAGAATAAAAAGGTTGCCTAATTCAAAAAAAAAAATTTTGGGGTTTTTTAAAATTTTCCCCAAAAATTTTAAAAGGCAAGGGAAAAAAAACCCAAAAATGTTAAGTTGACAACCGGGGGGGATTAAAATCCGTAAGAAAATTTTAAAGATAATATTGAACCCCCCCTAAAAATTTTTTTTAAAAAATTTTTTTTAAAAAACTGCGTTTTAAAAACCCAAAAAAAAAATTAAATAAACATTTTGACAGGCCGAATTGGTCGTTTACTGCATTACTTGCTAAATGTTTGACCCATTCACAAATGGGCGAAGTTAGAGTAATGACAATTGTTCACACAAAATTAGTTTTTTTTTTTAAAATTTTAAAACCCAAAAAAAAATTTAAAATAAATTTAAAATTGAAATTTAAAGGATTTTAATGGTTTTTTTAAAAATTTAAACGGGGGGATCTTTTATCCCAAATTTAAAAAAAAAATTTTTTTTTTTCATCTGGAAACGAATATTTTAAAAAACAAATTGTGCATAACTAATATTATCGATAAAGAGCGGGGCTGGCTGCTCCCGGCCCCTCGAGTAACCGGATGAAATATGTTTTAAAAAATACTACTCAAAGTATCTTTTGAAAAAAAAATTTAATTTCCATCAATTTGGTGCATAAAATTTCTATGTTTTTTTTAAGGTATATTTTTTGGGCATAAACTGCCAATCAGGGAACCCTTGAAACTAATTTTAAAATTTAGTTTT